>JAUYWH010000001.1:24326951-24339125 GCA_034779795.1 Ctenopoma multispine
GTTTTCCTAACTGTCACTCTCTGTGTGTCTGTTACCCTGGCAACTGAAGTACCATGTTAACTCTCTGATTGGCTGAAGCTTTAAGATGGCTCCCATGTCAAGGGCTCTTCTTCCACACACAAACCACACATGATGAGCCCACAGAACAGACTGTGGCTTTCCACTACACATATTATACATCAAAACATCCAACTCAATCCCAACTTATACACTATTATGGTTTGTTGGTGTTTTGAGTTACCATGGCAACGTAAATCGCCAAAAACCACACACGGGATGCTCCACAAGACAGACTGTGGATTCCTATCAGACATGTTATACAGAGAGGGAATCTTGTCCTGTTTCCACCAATATGCTTTTCATAGTGATAAGATTTATAGTTTTTGAACGGCGAGGACCAACTGCCATTGCTTCTCCTGAATGAAAAACAGGGATTAGGTGCATGTCTGTTTTCCTAACTGTCACTTTCTGTGAGGCCATCACCATGGCAACGTAAGGCAGCATGCTAGCTCCTGCTCTCTGATTGGATGAGCCTTCACCAAGATGGCTCTGAAGTTCAACTGCACTTTTTACACTGTGTCTGTGTCTTTTAACACAATACATTAGAACTCCCTTCCTCTGTTAAGTACCTCTGTTCCTTTTAATTTATAAACATTTCACACACTCACACACACTCACACAGACGCACACCTGACTCCATCCCGAGAGTTTTTAATTTAAAATATTACATTTTTATGAGTTTGTTTGTAATTGATACATGTCACATGGTGTGACTAATGCTGCTCCTGATTGGCTGAGGCTTCATCAAAATGGTATCGGGTTCAGGAGCACTTCTTTCACACACAAAAACCACCCAGGATGAGCTCACACAGATTAACAGACTGAGGAATCCCATCACACATGTTGAACATCAAACCGACCAACTCTGTCATTACATGTCCTCTATTGTGGTCAAATGGCATTTTGAGTTACTGTGGCAACGCAACTTGCGAAAAACCAAACATGAGACTATATGACATACGTGAAGCAGCATGCAAGGACAGCATGTGGAAAAGTTCACAAAATAATTTACTGTCATACTCGAGACCAATATTGAATCTGTGTCAGGAACAATTAATAAAGTTAGCACTGTGGTCACCTCAGGTAGGTCTAGGCAGGGTGGCAATGCTGGACCTCTTCAGTGAAGTATGTGAAAGTCCTCCGAAAACAACACAATTTTTAGGTATAAATGAGAAAAAATGTCACAAAGACATAAGAACAAGAGTTGGGGGGAGCAGTAAAAGTGCGCCGCACCCGATATGTGGTGTGTGTGTTTTGGTATTTATGCTTTAAAAGTCATATTTCCTGGCGCATGCTGTGTGTGTTCGCGTGTGCGTTTCTTTGTGTGTACGCATCGCGGCAGAACTCCCCCACGGGCGATACAGAAATCAGAGGAGAATTGTAAACGTGACCATAGAAATGACGCCGTCATGTAAATAAGATTTAGTTACTTTAATAAAAGAACAGTGTATAGACCTGTTCTATAGGAAAGAAAACATGAAATTACTTCTAATGTGATCTGGTGCTGTACAGATAATCTAATTACATAACATTAACTTGACAGTCTTAGGAGGGCGGGTGGTGCCCTTTGGGGGGGCAGGGTGCCCCCTTGTTTATTGGTAGGGGAAACACTCAACATAAAATGTGTGGTGGTTTAGCTGCTATGTTTAGTATTACATTATACATTTGATATAATAACACCTTCCACTGTGTGTGTGTGTGTGTGTGTGTGTGTGTGTGTGTGTGTGTGTGTGTGTGTGTCTCTCTTTTAGGTTGAAGAGCACCTCCAGTCTGTTGAAGAACACTGAATGACCATCATCTTAGTTTATAGTAATAACCTGCCTTTTGCTTTAAAGCAAGCCAATGAACTCCTGTGCTTTTAAGTGTTGTGATTATTGTGAAGAATAAATGATTTGAGAATTCAAGCCTTAAGTTACTTAACTGATGACAGTAAAACATTTAAGCTCAAAGGAGAGAGTATATGTTAAACTGTCACAATTACTTAGATACCTCCATATAATCAGATACCACTGACAAAACTGGGTTGACGGAATAGATGTTGAAATAATTCGTAATTGGTTCCTCACAGGTCAAACGATGCATTTTAAACATTATAGCCTTTTAACAGACAATGAAACATCACCAAGTCCTGCTCCTCACTGACAAACAAGGAGAAACCGATATACCACCAGTCAGTAGTTTGGATACACATAGGAATTACCATGTTTTTCATGAAAAGATACATTTCTTCAGTTGTGTTACCATCATTATGGTTTTCTAATAATCGGATGGTATTTAAATGGGATACCATTTAAATTAACAAATTTGCATTAGCAAACAGAAGTTAGGCCTCTGTATGTTCATGTAAATATTCCTAAAAAGAGTTGTTTTCAGCTACAGTAGTCATGTACAAAATGAACAATGTCTACACATTCATTCTGATCAATTCAGTGTTATGAAATCTGCTTTTCTTTCACAAACATGGTAATTTCTATGTGTGTCCAAACTTTTGGAAGTGTACAACAGAGGAAAAAGTAATTACACTATTTCCAATTTCCTGTTTTTCTGCATTTTGTGTTTAACAACCATTCACACTAATTAGAGAGAAATAAAACAATGTAGTAACTTCATTATAGTTTATGAGAGATTAGTTAATCCTAATCGTAATGTCCTTACGGCAAAATCAGAAATGTGTGTTCCCAGTGCAAATGATTTTGTTCTATAACTGTTTGCAATGTCCCGTTATTTTGCAAAAAAACATTTGATTTGTACATATTTGTGACTTGTGAAGATCAGATCAAACTTCATAACCAAGTTATGCAGAATATCTTTATTAGCAACTGTTCATGAACTGCACGTAGCTGTCAGAACAATATACCAAGATTTTTTGTATTCAGTAGAGAGGACTGACAGCCATAGCCATTTTGACCTGTGGCCTCTGACAGAGCTTAATGTAGGTAGATAATTTTTGCTGACGCAGATGCACCATCAAATAGCTTGTTTGGACATCCTCTGGCTTCACTGCAGCATCTAGACTGAGAAAGCTTAAAATGTTCACTCCCATATAAGATATCACTTATTTGTGAGTGACAGCATGAAAACTGAGGGTTAGGAATGGGTAGATGAGGGGTTTGTGGCACAGGGAGACATTGAGGCATAGGTGTCAGACTAAGTATGACTTTGTGGGAAATACTGATAATATCCATGGGTAAATTAAAAACTTCACATTCAGTATATTTAAAATAGTTTGACTTCTGAAGAATTAATGAACTACTGAATGCTCTGATCATTTTTCCCATAAATAGCAATTCATTGTGTTGTCTCTATTTTTATACATAATTAAGAAGAATAAAAAAAAGTTCTAGAACATTCTTCGATAAGACATTTGTCGTAATTTCTAAACTCAACACTATCACACAATTTCCACCAGTGATTTTCATTACCTTGACTAGAGTTTTTTGATTGATTTTTTTACATTAAATTTTTTTATTTAAAATAATAGAAAACTAGTTCTCAGAGCCTTTCAAGTGGCAAATATGACTATTCAAAACCTTTTCATATCAATGCTGTGACCTTCCACCTCCAATGGATTTTTTTTTTGTCAATTGATTCATTGAAACCTGGGCAATGATAATAAGAGGTTTAAGTTTATAATAGTGTTGAGTGTTGCATTATGAACAATATGTATAGTCCCCTCTGAAAGTATTGGAATGACTTTCTGTACACTGAGGACATTTGGGCTTAGAATGAAAAGATTGATATGAGACAAAAGATCAGAATTTTAGCTCCCCTCATTAGCAGACAAATGTATGCTGTACACTTCTGAAATGATCATGCTGCTATCATCATGAATTACTAGAGCAATAAATATTGAGCCTGTTCCAGAAGCAGCCATGCAAGCCCAAGCCATGACCCTACATCCACGATGCATCAAAGACGAGCATAAGCAGATTCTTCCTTTAAGTGGTCTGAAAACTAAAACTTGACATTTTAAATATTATTATTAACTTGAAATGGTTAATGACAAAGCTTAGTTGACACCAGAAATTATTCCGGTATGCTTTACAGTGTAAAAATAAAACAGCACAAATCAAAGGGTCCATTTGTTATATTTAATGGTTGATATGATTGGTGATTTCCGACAGATGGCGGTAAAGCAAGTGAGGCTACCAACGAAGAAGCGAAGAAGAGTGACGTTTGTTTTGTCTCCGAGAGTAAAAGCCCGCCAAGCATGTTATTCTTGGACCAGAGTTCTAGCAAAGTTTGTCACCGGAGGAAAAAAAAATGGATCTAAAACGTCGAGTGTGAGTTTTCTGGGGCCACTGACTTTCCCATTCAGCAAACTGTCAAAGCTGTGAGAGAAGCAGAAATATACTTAAGAGTACTTTATGAATATGGATGAAATCCAGCAGTCGAGACCCGGTGATGTGAACGGGTAAGTTTACATTAGACATTTTCTTTTGCCGCGACAGGCTGAAACACCTAGAGGAAATATGATCAGACCAATCAAAATGGTAATGGTCAACAGTAATGTCGGTCTGTCCACATGCTGCAGCGTTTCTGGTGTAATTTAAATTTTCAATCCAACTTTATTTATATAGCGTCAAACCCAACATAAGTCATCTAAAGGCACTTTACAGTGTAGAACTGTCGTTTCTTGTCATTGCTGTTCGGTAGGATAGTGTTATTTTGGTGTCACATACTTGTAACATTAGAATCAATGAGTATGTAGCATATTTAATTATGTGTCTTTGCGTGAAGTTATGAAGACATTTCGTTCGAAATAAACAAGTTCTGCGCGCTGTGCATGGTTAGTTTTCTGTCCGATTTGATCCCGACTTGCTCAGACATCCTGCATACGTAAGCAACGTCGTCATGGCATCAGACTTTCCAATCACGTTCTTAGCATCTGTGGCTTGTTTAGATGAACTGCGCCTCGCCTGGAAATGATTCAAAGGGTTTATTGACATGTGCACAGTAAAGAAACACGTTTCCTTGTACAATGAAATTGTAAAAAAGGTATGGTAGCTCAATGGGTTAAGCGGTCTGACTCCTAGCTCATCCCCCACCAGGTGTGTCCTTGAGCCCGACACTCAGCGCTAGCTCCCTGTAAGTCGTATGCCAAGCAAAGTAACTTTCTTTGCACACCATATGCCACATACAAGAATAAAGGTGAGCTAAAACTAAAAGACATGAGAGCCGGCGGCCGCAGCAGGAGGAGTGACTAAAAGTACGCTGTTAAGTCGGACCGTTTCTAACGTTTCCATCAGAATTCAAGCTGCCGTTTGTACTGTGTATCGCAAACCCTCACATCCGTGATGTCGGATGCAGATTAAGTAAAAATGTATTGTCTACGAACTCTCATTTGTTGTTAAAATGCTCTACAGAAGTTGGTGTGTTTATGGTTTAACCTCCCTATGACTCCACATGAAACGCGGTAAAATTGTGATGAAACGCTGTCATCATATCAGTTTGCTGTTTAAACTATAAATACAAGCATTGCTCAATAGAAATACAAGACAGACATTTTGATTATTGATCTGTTACATATTTAGACTGCCAGGACTAAAAACAATATGTGCACGTTATTTTAGTGATCTGAAAGTAATATGACTTAAGACCTTTTATATTATATAATATATTATATAAATACATACAGAATAATGTAGAAAACCCAACAGTCCCACTTCACCAAGCACTTAGGCAACAGTGGAGAGTATAAAACTCCCTTTTTACGGAAGAAACTTCCAGCAGAACCAGGCTCAGGATGGGCGGCCATCTACCTTGACCGGTTGGGGTGAGTGGACAGAGGAGAGAGAAAAGAACAGCAGGCAACAGAGAAAAACAACAAAAAACAGAAGCAGCAGACAAGGCATGTAGCCCGGCCGGACCAGCTACCACACCTCCAAGGTCGAGGATACCTGCACAAAGATACAGAGAGAGAAAGAGTTTAAGATACATTTGGCTTTTCTGATAAATCACAGCATTTATTTTGTAAAAGAATCATCACCACCACAGTGAAAACTCTGAAGAATAAATCAAAATATTTCAAAGTAATTTAAAGAGGAAACGTTTCTTCCAAATGTCGTGGATCCAACACCTAAACCAATAGGATTTCAGATCAGGTGAGAGCCAGGCGTCATGCTCTGAGGTTTTGCGGCCGTTGAAGAGCAACTGCAGTGCCTTGCTCCAACATCTGCGGCCACCTTGATCTCACAAGGTTATCGTGTCTACGTAGGGATGATGACAAAGCTAGTCGGACACAAATCTAACCGACATGCACTGCTTGCCGATCACCGATGATCGAATCTGCACAGAACTTGCTCATCTCGAACAAGGCTTTACTCGGCATGAGACTGAGAAAACACTGAAGTGTGTGCTGCACATTTGTGTTCATTATATTCTTTGTCAGGAAAAGTTTGTGTGAATGAATTACAGACAATTCTGCTACTGGATGGGGTCATAGCGGAAAGAAGCTCCAGGGTCCGGTTTACTTTAATGCTCACTCCTGCACAGATAAAACTTTGATTATGCTCAGATGTTCTGACTGATCTTAGCTCTGAAATCTGTATTTGCATAGTGAACTGTTATTGATTTTTGGATTTTCCGCGACAAAAATCTTTTTTGCATGTGGATGTTTGAAGTCAGAATATACAGGAAGTGAAGCAACACCAGCAGAACAATGTGAAAACATCCTCTCAGTGACAGACACTAGGCTAGTAGAAGTCAGACAAAAGATGACAGTAATGGAATAGATGGAAATTCTGCTTAGAAATTTGTTATGATTTTGTTAAATTAAAGGCAAGATTTTTTTTTTTATTTTAGACCAAAACCTTAACCCATCTCTTTGTTTCTGTGAAAGTCTCTGCAGAAGCACAACTAAGAAGAGAGAAGACTACCTGGAATGGCCCGAGTACTTTATGGCTGTTGCCTTTCTATCAGCCCAAAGAAGCAAAGACCCAAGTTCTCAGGTGTATATGTACTTGTGTGTATTTAAGTGTGTCAGGGTTGTAAGAGTAGACACTTAATGATGTAAAGTTGGTCATTTTGAACAAAATGTAAAGGAACCTAGCAAATACTTTATAACTCAAACATAATGGTGGCTTCAGCAGGGGTCCTCAGTTAGAGGAGTTGTTATGCCTTTCTGAAAAAGAAAAGTACAGTTATTGTCCATAAATAGATTTTTTTCTCAGACAAATAACAGTTATTCTATTAAAAAGAAATTTTGTGGATTTACTCTATTTTGTACATTATGTATCTAAAAGGATGACACATAGTCATCAGAAAGTATTCAGACACTAAGTGCACTTAAATAAATCATAGTAACAATGTGCAAACAAATTTTTATAACAGCCAAACAAACTGTTTAGAAAGGTATGACCTCACAATAACATCTCAACAACAACAATTTACACTGCTTGACAAAAATCAAACCTTAAAGTCTAAGGTATACTCTGTAAAACTCCACAATAATGTTTTGTGGTTAGGCACAGATTAGGACAGGGACATAAAAGGTAGAGAACGGTTATGTTTATCCTTGGCTTGTTCTTAATATAATTGACTATTTGATATAAAAAAAATTTAATCTTTCTCTCCCTCTTCAGGTTGGGGCATGCATAGTGAACCAGGACAATAAGATAGTTGGCATTGGTTACAATGGTATGCCCAATGGCTGTGATGATGACCTGTTACCGTGGTCTCGGTCTGCCGACAGTCGACTTGACACTAAATACCCCTATGGTGAGAATGCATATGCGCTCATTTAATTTTGCTGTAATATAATTTTGTTTTAATCAAACAAATGTAATTGTGCATATACAATAAAGTTCTTATCAACCATAACACATAACCTATAGCTGACTTATAGCTTATAGCTTTCAGAATCTTCCTCATATTTCTCTCAGATTTTCTTTTTTTGTTTCTTGCTTCCTGTGTTTCTTAGGTAGGGTATGAGAGAGGGCAAATAAGCCATATTTTTTTTCTCTACCAAAGAAAAAAATGTTTTTACAAACCTTCTGCATAAAAGCTTTTGCATAATTAGTATGGTTAAAATATAACCAGATTGAGTTATAAAAAAATTACAATGTAAAACTCATGCAGGCATTTACTGAGAGAATAAACTAGGTTTCCACTGACAATGTATGGCAGCTGTCACCGCACCAGCGATTTGTTGCTGGTAGTGTGAGTGTAGTGTAAAGTCAGGAAAGACAAATCTTTCTGATTTGGTATAATGTCTTAATAGAACAAATGATCAGTGGGTGCTAGATATATATTCTCCTTTTCCTGTCATCTTACCCATCACCTCTCCACCATCTGATCCCTCATTAGGTGTGTACATAAGATAAATCTATATCTGCCTGCTGCTTTTTAGAGCTAAAGATGGTTGTTGATGTTTTTAAAAGTGATCTCTTCAGATGAGTATGTCTACATGCTTCTAACAAATGCAAATTAACCTAATGATGTATTAACAGCTGATTCACCGAACAAGTCTCAGCAGAGACTTAGAGACTCGGCAGTCTCTAAGAGAATTTCCATTGATCATGTGGTTAATTATGGGAGTGCTTTGAGCGGAATGTGAGACTCAAAGTGCAAACATTCTCAAGTTCATTGTGATTTATGAAGTGAATTTGCATGGCTTTGTGTGTACACACAGTTTTAAAGATTTGAATATTTTCTGTTGTACAACTTGTGTTTTGTGCATGCATACACAGACTGTTTTGTAGATTATTATTCTTTATATTGTAACATTCAAGATAGCAAGATGTACCGGTAATGGATATACATTTCATATTACCATCTATGGCTTAGAAAAAGAAAACACCCAACAAGTGTTATCTTTTTTTTCTAAGTTGTCATTGAAGAGCCCACACAAAGATTAAAAAAGATCACAACAGTGGACCATAAGCTCGAAACAAAAAATAGAAAAAAACAGTTTTCAAATAATTTTTTTCACTGAAAACAATGTTTTAAATGCTTCCCTTGAAACTCCAATCCTTGACTGATGCTAAAATTCAAAGTGCATACTAAGTACTGTGATTTTTTTTTTTTACAACATAAATTCACAGCCATCTAAATATTCTGTTCCACAGTTTGTCATGCAGAGCTGAATGCCATTATGAACAAGAATAGCGCTGATGTGAAAGGCTGTATCATGTATGTGGCTTTGTTCCCTTGCAACGAGTGTGCAAAGCTCATCATTCAGGCAGGTGGGTGTTGACAACACACACAGATACACATTTAATCTCCTGTGTGCTATATAATGGTATTGTATTTGTAAGATCTTATTTGTTTAAGTTTGCTTCTAAAAATGCATGGCAAATACATGTCAGAAATCCACAAGAACTTGCTCAGTTTCAAAATATGTGGCAGAACACACTGAACTGTAACATACTGTCAGTTTTCCTTTTAGTTTTATAGAAATTAACAGTGTGCTTGTTGTAAGCAATGGTTAAAGGTGGTGGTTGAGCTGGCACAGTGCACTTTTTGATTTATTATAAATATCAAAACTTTAGAGTAGATTTAATTTACATAAAATTGTTTTAGTCTATCTTTACAAACAACCCAGATTCCTCTCTGTTCTCCAGCAAGCAGCTTTGGAAACTATTAAGGCCAACACACACTGGAAGCGGCACGTCAACACACAACGGCCGTGGCGCGACTTTTTTCGAATCATGTTTGTGTAATACTTCCACTCTACAGAAAGGTGATAAGCTCATATTAAGAAAACTGAAATCATGTATTTATGTGCTTTTAGTACATTTTCCTGTTTTAGTGTTTTTTTTTAAATCCCTAACATAACATATTTGTACAGTCTGCTCTTGTTATTACATCTCACATTAAATCAGAGGAAGCCTCTGAGCCTCCTTCGTCAAGCCTGCAAACTGCAGACTGTCCTGTGTCGTCTGCACACAGAACGACATCTGAACAGCAACCTTTCTCCACATTTGAGCAACAATATTGATTCATAAACCACAGAGAACAAAATACCTTTTTGGCTTTGGAAATTTACCTGTAACTTTCCTGTAACAACTTTCCTGTATGTTGATCACCGATACGTCTCCTCATTCCAGCTTAATCAGAGTTGTTTCAGAACTGTCACGGACCAAGCAGTAAGACTCAGGACGATCAGGTGTTAAAAATGCAAAATCAGAATTTATTCACAATTTAAACTAACTAAATTGACAAACTTCAAAGTGCAAAATAGAAATAAATAAATTTGTAAAATGGGGCCCAATAAAATAAACTGAGGTCAACCAAATAAACAGTAACTTAACACCTAAATAAACATAACTGACCTAACTACTGATACAACAAGAGGGTATATATAGACAAAGGCTAGCCTCATTAGACAGACAGGGAACAGGAAGACAATTAACCTAATCCTAAACCTTCTACTTAATACAACAAAACAAGAATAAGTGCACAAAAGTGACTTTTACAAAACAAATCTAACAATTAAACCAAATAAGACAATCAAACAAATCCTCTAAACAAGTTTAAATAAACCAAAAACTGGTTGACTCCCCTCCTAGGTGCACACAGATGGCCTCTCCCACTTCCTACAGATTGTGTTTAAAGAGCCCTCTGAGCAGGTGTCCAATCTTTTGGCCAGGAGGAGAACTCACCAGGACATAAGAGACAAAAGAAAGGTAAAACAAATGAATTTAAGCAAACCATTAAGACAGAATGTTTACCAAAATGCGTGAACTCAAATTGGAAACAAGCTGCCAAGATGTGCTTTATGAAAACAAAAACTATTTGTGGTCATTATGTGATAATTGTTTATATTAAACACTGTGATGGTGTAGCCGTCACAAGAACATTAATAGGTCACTGAAGTTTAGTTTGTAGCTTCTAGCTGTGTGTAGAATAATTTCCTGAGAGTTAGTTAAAGGATC
This sequence comes from Ctenopoma multispine, assembly GCA_034779795.1. NCBI lineage: Eukaryota > Metazoa > Chordata > Actinopteri > Anabantiformes > Anabantidae > Ctenopoma > Ctenopoma multispine. The sequence goes on from JAUYWH010000001.1 coordinate 24,337,889, forward strand.
CATATGGAACATCTCTACAGTGACAACTTCTGTGTGCATTTTTGCAGCTGTCGCAACATCGCTAACTTAATTAATTATTCATGATTGGTCAGCATCGGTCAGAAAAGTCTGTTCTTATGTGCTGCGCGTGGGATGTCTGCATATTTACATTTACACAAAAACGCAGCTAAACAACACAAACAGATTTCATTAATGAGAGATGTAGTGGATGTACGGTGGCCGGGGAGTTTCGGTCCAGAAAGCAAATGTTGGTTTGACGCGCATCAACGCCGGGTGAATAGAACATTTTCTAATCTCAGAAAGTTGATGCGCGTCAAATCCACCTGACACATGTCAATTCACGTCTGGTGTGTGTTCTCTAATTGAAAACAATTTGCGCGAATGGTTTGACGCATGTCAGACGCTTCCAGTGTGTGTTGGCCTTTAACATAGAAGTGACAATATTCATCAGCATATTTGACTGGAGTTGTGACAGCCACATTCACATGGTTTCATTAGCCACAAAGGTCAGTGTCTATGACTATTGGGGAAAATAATAAAGAAAAAAATTGTGGACATTAATCTTTTATGTTGCAGAGAGGCACACACAGTTTCTGTGGACAGCAGGCATGATTCTTATAAAAACTTTTTTTTCTTTCAAATTTTTGTTGACATAAAGGTGGAAAACAACTTAACTTTTCTTCACTACAATGCAGGACATTTTTTTTTTCTGTCCCACTGGGTGAACATATCATTATTGGACAGCAGTTACAGTAAAGTCTTTGTTTTCATCTTGCTCTCCCTTCTTGCTTTCAGCTGCACTTAACCATCTAATAAGCACATATCTGCTAAGAAATGTGTAGCACTAAGCATAAGTCCCTTTATTACCCCTCCCCCTGTCCAGGTATTAAGGAAGTGGTCTATCTTTCTGACAAGTATCATGATACACCAGAAATGACTGCTTCTAGAAGGATGCTCAACATGGCAGGTGTACAGTGCAGGTCAGTAAAACATTTTCTTTCATCTAGTTTTGCTTTCACATTTTCTTGTATTCGCTTCTTCCGGACTTACTATATAGTGTCTTTGTTCAGCTTGTGTTTACTTTGTTATGCTGTAATATTAAAATTTTTTATTATATTAATATTTTTATTAATATAATAACAAATATAAATATATATATTTATATATATACAGCGGGGGAAATAAGTATTTGACACATCAGCATTTTTATCAGTAAGGGGATTTCTAAGTGGGCTAT
>JAUYWH010000001.1:24339225-24381613 GCA_034779795.1 Ctenopoma multispine
AAAGAAAGAAAGAAAGAAAGAAAGAAAGAAAGAAAGAAAGAAAGAAAGAAAGAAAGAAAGAAAGAAAGAAAGAACTAGTCCTGGGTGTAATGTAGAGGTTTTTATCCCATTATCAAAATATGATTATGATGGTTGTCCTTCCCCTTCCCCTTTATATAATGGAGAGGAATTCTGTCCGCAGGAGTGCTCCTCTGTCCAGCCAGAATACTGTGTAGTGAGTGGGAGGGATTGTCCAGTCTACTAGTGTCTGCCACCTTCAAATTGCTCTCCCAGCAGACCACAGCAGAGAAAATGACACTGGCCACCACAGACTCCTTTAATGTCCGAAGTTATAGGACCTGAACCTCCTACATACAGTCAGCTCTGGGCCGTCTTATACAGAGCGGTTGTTTATGTAGACCAGTCAAGTTTATTATCCAAGTGTATACCCAAGTATTTATTCTCAGACACAACATCTACCTCCTCCCCCTGAGCAGAGAGATAAGTAACAGGACCCCCAGATTTCCTGAAGTCCACCACTAGTAAGTAGTAAGAAGTAGTAAAACAATGAAATCATTGTTTTAAACAAACAATTGACAAACAATGGAATCCAATTGTTTTACTAATGTTGAGCTAAAGATGATTGAGCTCACACCTGACCTCAAAGCTGTTCACCACTCTCTAGTACTCTTTGATGTATCCACCCTTTATACGTCCTACAATTGCAAAGTCATCAGAGAACTTCTGAAGGTGGCAAGGCTCTGAGTTGTACCTGAAGTCTCAGGTTTACAGGGTGAAAAGGAACGGAGAGAGAACTGTCCCCTGTGGAGCACCTGTGCTGCAGACCACAGTGTCAGACACATAGTTCTGCGAGCGTACGTACTGGGGGCGGTCTGTGAGTAAATGTTAATGTCCAGAAGTGTCAACCTGCATGTTTTTTAATTTCTCTCCTAGCAGTGCAGGGCAGATGGTATTAAAACGCACTGCAGAAATCAAAAAACATTATCCTCACAGAGCCTCTGGGCTTGTCCAGATGGGTGTAGGTACAATGGAGCAGATGAATGATTGCATCATCCAATCCAAGATGATGCTGTTAAACAAACTGGAGGGGGTCAAGTGAAGGTTTGACCAGAAGTCGGAGGTACTCCAGGATCAGTCTCTCAAAAGCCTTTTATGTGTGAGGTAAGAGCCACTGGTCTGTTGTCATTTAAAACACTGGGATGTGGCTTCTTATCCAAGCATGACTTTTTCTCTCCAGATGCAGGCTCAAGTTGAAAATGTGATGGAGGACACCACATAGCTGGGGAGCACAGTCTTTCAGCACTCTGGGGCTGACTCCATCTAGCTCTTGTTTTGTGGGGTGAAGCTTGTTCAGCTCTCTACTCACCTGATCTGCTGAGATGGTCCATGTGTGAGTGATGTCTGAGTCATGTGGGGGAGGGACAGAAGTTCCTGTAGTGGAGCTGGTTCTGAGACCCAGCCTGGAATCGATTAAAGTCATTAAAATCTTTGGACTAATTCACCAACCCCTCAGTTACCTGGCTGCTGGTCTTGTTGGCCTTGTGTTTTGCTGCTGGAGGCTCTGTTCAGTTTCCTCCTGTAGGCCTCCTTGGACTATTTGAGTCATTGTCTTGATGCAAAATGAAGTTATCCCCAATCAGCCGAGCCTCAGAGGTAACGACATGCTGTGGTATCCATGCTGATTGAGGATGTTTTGCAAGTGATGCAGATTGTCCATCCTCCCATTACCAAAGTGTCCCCAGATGATCCTCATGGTGTTAGGTAGCCACCTATCATCTGTTCATGAGCTCTGCATGTCACATACTGTATATTATGCACTTGAATTCAAACACCCATGATCACCATTTTCTCTCTTCAAAGATGCGTGAGAGTACCATGTATGGGCTCATACATGGTACTTGTCTTTTGTACAGATGTGCATTTGGGCCTTTCTGATCGGATCCATTCGCAGCATGTCTCTGGAGACTATGGTGTACACCATTTATTTAATTTCTTGACCATATCTCATAGACATCTAAGGAAAGTTATTTTTGTTTGTCAATTGTTTGTTTTAATTCACACTGAAAATGTCACTTACCTGTGGTTGAAGTATATAAAATATATATAATATATAAAGTGACATTATCAGTTTACTGGTTTATTGGTTTTTAACACTTTAACACAAAATTATCAATTTACAACAATCCACACCAGACTTTTTGGAAAAAACGAGTAGTTGAAAAGCATTTAACGCTGATTAAGTAGCAAATGGTAGTTGTTGTTGTAAAAGGTAATTAAGAGGTTTAACGGCTGATTAAATTGTTACAGATGAATGAGGAACATGTTTTCTGTCTTTTGTCCTAAATTTCTTTACATTTTAGAGTAGAAATCCAATAAAGTCTTGGTGTTTCCAACTTTTTCTTGTCAGTATAAATAAATTGAATTGTTTGATAATTTTTTTCTACATTATTCTGTGTAAGGTCTTAAACCTTACACTGTACACCTTGAGATGATTTATGTTGGGATTTGGCACTATATAAACAAAGTTGAATTGAAAATTGATAAATTTACGGAGTAACTGTTGGGACTTGGAGGACACATTCCACTATAGTAGTTTTTTTATACTGTTTACCTTTGAGAGTGGAGACACACAACACTTCAGCTGTTAAAAAACTGCAATAGTTTCAAAGATTTTTATTATTTACTGTAGAAACACTGTACATAAATTACTTTCTCTGAGACTAATATTGATGTACGGATAAGTGGAATTTCTCAACCTTCAAAATAAAAAAGATAAACCCTTAAAACATTACCAGCTTGACTTAACGGTCTCTGAAAAAAGACTGATAGCATATGGTGTTAATTCTCTGTTTAAAGTTCATGTTCTTTCCTTTAAAATTATTAAACCTTTCCATCTTTGTAAACACACATACACACAAAGAAAACTCTTCTACAAGAGTACAGAGACCCACAATCAATGAGAAAACATCCATATCGATTTTTTATCTATTACTTTTACTCATTAATGTTACTGATGTTGATGCACCATCCCTTTAAGGAGAAACAAGCAAAAAACGAGGAGAGAAGCAACACATAGTTACTACTCACAGGAACCCCACCAGCAACCCCCCTCCCCCAAAAGCCAGGACAACATGTTTCTATTGCAAGCAATACTATTACCTTGACCCATAAAAGCACAAGATCTAGGCATTTTGAGGCTGAGTCACATTTTACAGAAGTGTAGGACTCTTGGTCTGACTGTGGACCAGTGTTTCTGTAAACCCAGTTGATCCACAATGAGTACATCCACATAGTATCAGAAACAGCCATGGCACAGATATAGTCCTACTTCCTTCCATTCTGCTGTTGTTTGAAGTCTGAAACCATATGATTTTATAGTCCTTGTAAATGCATAAGGGATAAGGAGGAGTGGTTTCCTCACCAAAGAAATCACAAATATTAAAAACACAAATCAAAAATGCAACTCAAAGTGTCTGGTTTTGCTGAGTTCAGATCATGGTCCATTCTGGTAGTGGTGTATTAATAGTAGTAATAGTGGTATAGGTTATATGTGTAAACACTTTTTTGTTCATTTTTATATCCCCTTTTTGTCTGAAGCAAATGCAAGTTTATATATATAAAAAACAAACATACACACACAAAAGCTGTCTTTTTTACCTCCATACAAATTGTAGTGCTTTTGATGCCTGTCTCTTAGAGAGTCCACAACATTTCTAGAGTTTCTAGAGTTCCATTCAATGGCTTCAGCCATAGAAACAACAGAGATTTATAATCCAGACTGTTCATTATCCACATTTGCTTTGTTGACAGCACAGTTCACCACTATCTAAACACTTGTAGGCTCACCGAGTTGTGACGGCTGATAAAATGCTCACTTGGCTATTTAAATTAGTCTGTACATACCACTGTTTCACAGTTAGATAGCACATGATGACAGCACTCAGGTTAGCCCTGCCTACCAGAGAGAGGGAGAGGGCCATGCTTGTCACCTTTATTGAAGGCAGATGGCAAGGCGAAAGAAAGAAAGAAAGGAAAGAGAGACAGAAAATGAAAGAGAGAAAAGGTACTGGTCAAAGCAATCGCTTGCAGGCTCATACAGACTGTTTTAAACTCTTACAGTGGTATTTTGCATGTTTTGGGTCAGATGTGTTAGAGTGATTGTGTCATCATTTTTCAGTTTACAAATCCTACTTCACCATCCTCTGAATAAAACAAATTAGCAAACATGGGGTCTCTTCCGTGGATAGTTCTGAATCTCTATACAGTTCAGTCTGTGACATCCATTTTGTGTTAAAACTGAACTTTTTTATTAGTCTCTGACACCCTCAAGGGGGTAGTAATTTGACTATTCTGTTCATGTGTGTTACCTCCTGCCTATCTCACTCTGACGTAAGAACTGGATGTTGTTAGCACTGTCTGCTAACTCAGGGTACTGCTCTATGGACAAGACATAATAGCCATCATAGCCCAAAACCTTTCCGCTGCTCAGCAGTTGCCTCTTCTCTCCCTCCGTCCACAGTCGAACTCCTTCCTCTCCATCTCTGACTCGCTGCTGCTCGCGGGCCCAGGCGTTCGACAGAGCCCTCTGTCTTGCATGTTCCAGGATTCTTGCTTTTTCTTCGTCCAATGTTGTCCCGTAACGCACATGGAGTGCCAGAGCGCCATACTGAAGCTCCACGTCAGCAAAGCGCCGCGTTCTCCCATTCATTACGGTTGTAGACTGGGACACTGTGACATTCACACCGTTTTCCAGTGCTTTCCTGCCTGAGGTAAGCCGCAGCGCACTGAGGTCATTCTCAGGCAGGCTGGTCTTAATGAAGTAGTGTGTGTCTCGTCCCTCCACTGTGAAATGAAGGTCTTCAAGGTAAAAGGCGTTGTTTAAGACTGCCGCTACTTTTATGCAGTCTTCATTCGCAATGTTGAGAGCATTGGTCACCACGCGGCCTTGGATCACAGCAAGCATCACTCCTTTGCCAATCAGGGACTTGACAGTAGCAAACCACAGCCAGGGTTTGGCCTGGTCTGAATAACGCCGACTGAGTTGAATTTCTGGCATGCGCTCAAAGGACAGGAATGCTTGAGACTGACGAGTCACCTCCTGCTGGACACCTGAAATAGTCTGTGGGCAAGAGTAGATTGCATTATGGTTGACTGTAATAACACTGCATTTAAAGAAAAAACCTGCATGCTAATATAGAAGTGTATGGGTTGGTTGTCTGTTCGAAAAAATTCAGAGGCAGAGGTGTACAAGGACATCTTCAACACCTCTCTCTCACAGAAAACAGTCCCCAACATTTTTAAATCATACTGCCAGTCCCCAAAAAAGCAAATGTCACCATAATGATTGACTTCAGACCCGTGGCACTCACATCGGTTGCGATGAAGTGTCTGGAGAAGCTGGTCCTAAAGCGTATATATAAACTTGTAATACCAGACACAGTAGACCCCCATCAGTTTGCATAACGCTCAAACAGATTAGCAGACAATGCAGTGGCTCTGGCACATCACCACATTCTGCAACATATGGACACCAAAAACTCATATGCACAGATTCTATTCCTGGACTACAGCTCAGCCTTCAATACAATCAGGCTGCTGAAACTCACTGTAAAGCTGGCAGACCTGGGAGTTCCAACACCCACCTGTAACTGTATTTTAGACTTTTTCTTGTATAGTTTTCAAGTTATGGCAATTTAATTTTTAAAAAGCTGTTAAAGTCTTCTCAACATCTCCACGGTGTGTGTTGGGGAATTTTCACTCCCTCAGAGCGGGGTGACGTCACGCCGCTCTAAAGTTTTCCTTTCAACCTGAATCAATTTTCATCTTTCATAAACAATTTGTACATAAAAAAGGAGGAAAAGTTGTCATGTGTTCACACATATGCTTCTCATAGCGATAGGATGTACGGTTTTGGAGCAATGAGTCCAAATGTCAACTCAATTCCATTTTCTCTCCCATAGGCACCAATGTAAATTTTAGTCCATGAGTCCTGCTCAAGATGAGAGATGAGCAGTTTTTAAAATCGCCACCAGGAGCAAATTTTTGGGAATCTCGACACAAACAAGGTATGATATTTTTTCTTAAAGGCTTGTGAGTGCTTTAATTCGGCTAATTTTCCAATATGACCAATGCTTTTTGTGGACCGAAGCTGACAGATTTTTTTCTGCCGTTCGTCTGGAATTGCGTGCGTGCGCGCGTCTGTGCTTCGTGTGAGTGCGTGTGTCACAAAATGGCTATGGGGACAGCGCAACATAGGAACGTAGTAGGTAGCTGCCAGAGACGGAGCAGCAGCAGCAGTAGTAGTAGGCTCAGCGACCGGATGAACACCTGCTGGAGGACTGCTATGAACAAACGGACTATAACAGTTTGTGAACAACTATTGTTTCTGGAATATGGCTTTTTCAGTTTTTGTGTCAAGAGGGAACAGGGACAATTTGGGGAGTAATCTTTAATTAATACTTCATTGCTGCAGTTAATTTAAACAGACATGACTTTATTCAGTGCTTATTTACATGGGGGAAGGAATACAGTGCTCAAAGCTGCATCGCTTAGATTTTATTAATTATAAGTGTGGAGAAAAAAATTACGGTTACATTCTGAGCAACGCCGCATTTGTGTCGGGACAATTAATAATCATGAATAATTAATAAAGTTACCGGTGTTATACGAACAGAGGTGGAGATGTTCTTATGGTTTTTTTTTTACTGAATGATGTCTTCGAAATAATTCTGCATCAGCCAAAAGCTACAAAAAAACTTTGCTGACTCATTCATGCTCTTAAACAATTGTAGTTCAACGTGGAATGAGGAGACGATTTCCGCGAGTCTCAGTACCAGAAGACTGTGCTTAGATGTCAGTTCGTAAAATGTGTATAATACATTGGAATGTTTGCAGCCTAAAAGCTGTTTACGTGCTGAACTCTTTGTTACGTCTCTCTTAGCTGTTGTTATGTGACCGGTTAAATATGCAGACATCTCTGATGCCGCACGTTACGTTCAAAGGTGCGCTTCATCTTTATTTACTGTTTAGCTCAATTAGTAAACACGTTGTTTGGCATGTGGGCGCCGGTCAGACACAAGCTGACAACAAAGGAATAGATAAATACTTTTCATTTGTTCACTTCTGTCACATTTACTTACAATGCCAGGTACATTAAAATACAATATTTACATAACACACATGTATCTAAATCTTACTGTAATTAATCTGTATATGATTTCTGACAAATTAAATATTTATTTAATGAAAAATACTTTTTCAAGTTCTTTATTAGATATGCTGTATAATAGAAGTCTTAGGTATACTCGTTTACCATTGATATCTAACTATATTCTGTGTATAATATTTTACATTTTAATTGTCCTTTGTGTGTTTTATTGAATGTGCACTCCATGAAATGAGCTAGAATAAAGTGAAAATCTTTAAAGACATCTGCAAAACAATACTGCACTAAATAATTAAAATGGTATGGTATTGTATGTAGTCCAAACCACAGTTACATGATTTTTTTTCAGGATCTATGCATATTCAAATTAGTAAAGTAATACATATTACATTAAAATTAGTTTCAAAGTTCCTGCTTTGATTTGGGTAGGTTTACATAAATATAGAAAGAATATTGTTTGTTCATTGAGAGTTGACATAAAAGTGTGTTAAGTTTGTGTATGTACATGTGTGAGCTTGGCTGATCAACACCCCTGCAGCTTGTGAATTCCTCTGTGGCAAAGACCATTACTGCATCCAACTATACAAATACAACCAATTCATTCACACTTCAGATAACACTGTGACTGAATCCAAGTCTCATTTCCTTCCTCATTTTCTCTGAATCCACCTCGTCTATTTTTGTCTCTGTCTTCATTACAGTAGATTGTGTTCCTGTTGCTTTCAATATTTCACTGCATTTCAGCACCTCCCACCCTTTGTGTGAAGGTGTGACTTCCATGCAACCTGTCCACCAACGAACCATATAATAAATAGCCACTAACAGAGTGAGTTAGAAAACAATGGAAACACAACTTTAAGCAGATGAGTCTTTATTGTCTTCTCTCCTCATTTCCTTTTCTCATTATTTTCACTTCATTTCCTGATTTTCAGTTGTCTAATATTATCACATTGTCTCTTGATTTCCTTGACTTTTCAACCTTGTTTTCTCACGTTTTAAATAGATCCATTTCATTCCCTGTTATCCATGTCTTTTGCTCCATGGATCTCTTTGTTGTCTTTTTCATCAGTTTTTCCTTTTAACTACATTTTTATTTTGAATATATAAAATATTATCGTACCTTCTAAAGGTCATTTTATAGATTTTATCTCTTAATTACTAATCTCTGTGCATTTTACTATGATGTTTGTATTTTAATTATCATGATAAAAAATAAAAACAATATATATGTGGATGTTTTCTTTAATAAACTCATATCAACGTCATATTTTAGTGTTAGTATTTTGCGTATGGAGCTAACAAATTCTTGAAGGCCCTCCTTTTGTTGTGTAGGTGTTTCTGCCTAGTAATGAATTAGTCCTTTGTTATGAGTACAGTCTACCAATACAAATACACCAGACAACTGTTGCTTTTAAGCAATTTGTCTTCATTCAACCTTTCTATCTACTTGTACTTATAATACATACGGGCAGGTCATCCCACAGCTGGCTCTTTTTCATCTCCAGTGACGGCTGTGTCAGGTCAAACTTAGGAATGGGAAATCCTGGGATTGCATTGTGGAGGTGGAAGCCAAATGTGACCAACCAGATGTTGACATCTATGTAGAAAGACACCAGTTCATGTGGAAAATAAAAAAAAAAACATTGAAGAAGAGTGAGTTCATTGCATGTTACATATTACTCTGCATTTAATAGAGGCACCGGACAAACACGCTACATTAATACTACATATTGTGATTTCGTATCTCATGTTTCATAATAATTTCAAATAAACCACAGCCCAAATATAAATAAATAGCTTAAAAAACTTAAAGCCATATGCCTGATCATATCAAATCTCTAACATAAGTTTCCCAATTGCCAGATGGAAAATAAATCTTGTTACCAGACAAATCTTATCATGATGATCCTAAATACATAGCTTTAATACAGAGTTGGGCAATAAAGTAAAAGCAAAATAATAAATATTCTGGAAAGCGACAGACAGGCATACATTTAATTTTCATTATAACGTGGATAACATACACTTGTAAAACCACACCAAAGAAGTACAACAATAACATAACAATAGAACAAAGCACTAGGTTTGTTTGTAACATCTAAATAGACACAAACTGTATGCATGGTTATTAAACAATACAGTTTAGTTCTGTAGTTCAGATTATAACCCAAATTACAGGTAGAACACTTGTATAGCATAAGAGCACTTTTTTTTTTTACTTTTTGAGCTTTAGTATCTTCTGATGACCATCTAGATCTAGGAAGTGCTGTCTACCTTTTTAGCGTTCTTCTTACCTGTGACATATTCTTTGACCTGATGAATCTTGCTGATAGGGTTGTTGCCACGGAACATATAAAGGTTGAAGGGCTGGGGATCTTTCCCAACATGTGTCCATGTGCTGATATCAGGAGTGGTCCACCTTCATAACAAAAACATTCTGGTCAGAGGACAAAGCTGGCCCAGCATCGTGTTATGTTATCACATGCATAGACTGAAAATGCCTGACTGCATACCTCCCTGCAGGAATATCATAGTCTCTATCTCCAAAATGTAGCAGTCGTGTCAGGGGATCATATAGACCTCCATGGAAACCAATTACCAGGACGAAGTCAGGGTTGGAGTCATAGTAAACCTCACCATATGCTGTGTACTGCACCTACACACACAAAGTTATAAGGACACACATTATTCATTCAAATTTGAACAGATTCATAAAGCATGCTACACATGATTTCTTTGCGCCACAAGAAAACACATTCACATACACACCTGTTTAAGCAATAGCCCGTTGTTGCTGAAGACTGCCAGTGGGGTCCCAGTGTTATCACAAGCAATATAAAACTCCTCTCCACTGCTGATCTCCATGGCAAACACGTGACCCTATGCAACAATAAACATTAGAATTACACATTTTTATGAATATAATTATTATAAAATGACTGCAAATGTATATTTCCTGTATTAAAAATAACAACAGGAGGGGTATCAATTTTTGTGGGTCTTGTTGCTGCTCATTCACTAAGTACAATGCAACAAGTTCATACAGGTTTTTTAAGCATGTAAAGAAGCAACTTCTTTCTGCAACATTGTTTTTTTTTATAAAGCGGAACTCCTATAGAGAAAATCTCAGGGTGCTTTACATTTGTCATGTTCTCATGAGGTAAACCTAATCAATGCAGGATATTTTAAATCAAAACTTGAGACTAAAGTCAATCAAAAAAGTGACTAGTAAACAGTGAGTGTTTTTGAAGCAGTCTTGGTATGTGCACTAACATAGCATACACTGCCCCAAATTTCAGTTTGGCTTTCTCTAGCTGGAACTACTGAAGAACATTATTTGACCAAGGACAGCATGCATTAATGTAATGTAACAGTTTAGCCTAATTATGTTTGTCTTTATATGTATTTAGTATGTATTTAGTATCCATTACTACTATAACTTTTCCAGTGCAGCTACCTGCAGATCATAGTAAAAGGATGTGATCTCAGAACTGGAGTGGTTGTAGACATGGGTGATCCTTGTGGGATAGTTCAGGTCAGCATAAAAAAACTGCAGGTGTTGGCCCAGACTGTTTCTAGATGCCACACGCCGACCCAGACCATCATACCGGTACTGGATGGTCCAGCTTGCTGCTTTACTGTAGACACGAACCAGAAGACCTAAGACAGATGACAAAAGGAAGAATGAGGATGTGTAAAATGACAAGATAACAAGTTACATCTCCAATTACATCTTATTATTAAAGTCTTTTTGCTGCAAGTAGTCTTAACAGTGCTGACCAGTGTGCCCTCATCCATTAGAATCCAAGCTGCTCCACAAAAGAGCAATAGTTTAAGAGAATTTTAGGACAATCGTTGATCACACAGATATAAGTTTAATATGGGTTAAATGGAACAGTTTAGCCTAATTATGTTTGTCTTTATATGTATTTAGTATGTTTCCACTACTAAAAATGAACTGTTCAACAGTATGTCTGAAGATTTAGTCATGGCAACTAGACTTCTTTCTTTAAAGTAGAGACGTTTCATTCTGCATCCACAGAACTTTATCAATCTGAGGGAAGATGGCTAGTGACTGTTATCCTCCAGGTTGGTTTCATTTCACACCTACCTTGAATAAGCTTGTTAAGTGAAACAAAGGCAGGGGATACTAATCCCCTGGGTAGATGTAACAACCCAACCCCACCCCTGGGTTACTAGTGGGGTCACTAGCCAACTTCCCTCAGATTGATAAAGTTCTGTGGATGCAGAACGAAACGTCTCTACTTGTAAGAAGAAGTCCAGTTGCAATGACTCAATCTTCAGACAACTTTACCTGGATGACTGAGAATCTTCACCGACATGTTCAACAGTATGAAATTGAAAAATAGGTTCTGTGGGTATAAAGACTTCTGGGGTCTCCATATTTAACAAAGTAGAAGTGAATCAGTGATATATGCATGTACACTAAGGGCGTTTTCACACCACAGCACGTTTGCAAAAGTACAATAATAACAAAAAGTAGATCATGTGTCATGGACCACTGTAGAAATCTAAAACACAGGAGACAATTACATGACAAATGTTAATGTGGGTCAGTCGTCCTCTGACTGATTTTTTATTATGTCAAAACACTTGCACATTCATCTGACCAGATGTCTGTGAGACACGGCACCCTCTCACGACATCAAGTTTGTCCGCAATTTATCCTGCAGCAGGTTTTAGTTGTTCTAACCTAAATAAATTAAAGTCTACACATGATTTAATGCACTCAAATAATGCAAATTATAGCAAAACAAAACAATGAATATGAAATAGTTATTCTTGCCTTTGGAGTTGTATTCAAATATCTCAGCTCCTCTCTGTCTCAGGAAGCCATCTTCATCCAGCCTGTACTGAACATCTCCCAGACGAGTGATTCTGTCCCTCAGATCATAGCGTAGTGGGGTTAAACGTCCACTGTTCCCAGGGTTCAACAAGTGCAGGTTACCATTTAGATCATAATTATACCTGAAAGGCCAGAAATTAAATTAAGTCCCAAGCAGTTCCTAAGGTTTAGTACTGGGACCAATTCAGACACAGTAGAGGATCACTATCAACTAGAATAATCTCAATCTTATGTTTACACTGCTACCACAGTTAAGTCAAGATATCAAATCCTATCATCAAGGATTAGCAACACCATCAATAGCTATCAGCAAACCTTGAGCTGTCTATTCAAGCTGTCAAGAGTCACTTTTTCTTCTGTGTTGTTGGCGCTACTTGTGTATCACATCTCACCTTTGGGTTAGGTTGGGTTGGGTTGCTTTTTCATAGTTTCTCATTAATGAGCCATATTGATCGCTCCATGCTTTGGATTAGCCCTAAACATCTATATATAGCAAATATTTCTATTTACAATTCTGATATAGGTTTATATTGTATTTTTATTGTAATGTTATAGCAGTGACTGAAAATGTCTATGTATCTCAACCTGGAGTATGGGATCATACTCAATATTAAAGGACTGGAATCACAAACAAAAACACCCGATTGAGACATTCCTATCATTAATATTTGGCATGATTTGAAGTTTTTTTCCATTTTAATGCTATTACCCTACCTCCACATCATCTTCTCATTCAGCGAGACCGTCTGCAGCTGCCCATCAACGTCATACTCATAATCATATTTAGTTGTATTGGCAAACGGTCCAATCTTGATCTCACGTTTAGTGACTCGGCCCATGTTGTCATACTGAATGGTGATCCAGTACATGAGAGATCTGAATATCTCATACTGGATCTCCTTGATGCGGCCATGTTGATCAAAGTGTTTGGTGTAGGTCATCACTGCTGTGGAGATGATCTGAGACAGGGGAAAGACAAGTTCAGGAAAACAATAGTCTACTTCTCACACTGTCCTGCTGATCAGACTTCAATAAAGACAATAGAAACTAGGGATGGGAATTGATAAGATTTTGATGATTCCGATTCCATTTTCGATTCTGTTTAACAATTCGATTCTTTATCGATTCTCTGATCGATTAGTTACCTGCCATATTAACGGGAGAGGATGTGTACCGCTGCTGCTGGGTTGAGATCCACTAGTCCGGAGTGGATTAAAAACACGACATTCATTTAAGGTTATTGCGTATTTTGTGAGCAAATGCTTTTGCATATCTGTAGTGTTTCCTCCCTTTGATGAAAATGAAAAATATATAATGTAATATTGTTGACGAATAAAACCAAGACACTTTCTCAATCCCCACTTGTGGCATTATTTAAATACAAGATACAGCTCATAGACTGTTTATGTGTGGTAAAATAAATAATAAATAAATAAATGTTGTAAATTCAAATCAGTATGTACAGTATTCTTAATTCTGTAAGGTAAGAACAATATAATAATAAGATAACCTTGTTTGAATTGTGAAATGGGTTTGACTAAAAGAAAATTATGGTTTTGAGCGGTAAATTGAATTATGGTAAATTATACTTATACTATATTTACTGGGTTAAACAGAATTGCATTACTTAAAAAGATTATATACAAATTATATTAACTAAAACGTCATCAGTTGTCATTGACTAAAACTAGACGAAAATAGTCATGGATAATTCTGACTAAAATAAGACTTTTAGTGAACTGAAACTTGGCTAGACTAAAAATAGTATGGACGTGATAAAGACTAATAAAAACTAAAATGACAGCTTGACGCAAAGACTAAACTAAAACTAAAATTAAGACAGTATTTAGGTACAAATGCTTAAGAAAATATTTAGGTTTTTTAGATGTTTATCTCACTTTTGAGACTGCAATGAGGATTATACCACAGAGCTGGCTCTGTGATACCAGACTGCTGGTGAAGCTTTGTGCGCTATTTTAAATAAGGTCTTGTAAAGATCTGATAAAGTGATAAAGTTTAAAAAACTATGCACTGTTTCCTCTGGGTTCATAAAATGTCACTAAATGTGGTGATATTGGATGAGAACCATGTGATGTGATGACAGGTTTTGGAGTAGCCCTCTATGCTAGATAACAAAACTTACTAAACTGATTTTTATGGGGAATGATTTAATAATTATCCACTAACAAAATAATTATACTTAGGTGTGATTTACAGTATATTTTAAGAAATACATTTCCTTGTAGTGAAACTTAGTTTCTGCTATTTTCTTTATCAAGAAAATGGTCAGAAGAAATATTAAATAAACCAAA
Organism: Ctenopoma multispine; assembly: GCA_034779795.1. Taxonomy (NCBI): domain Eukaryota; kingdom Metazoa; phylum Chordata; class Actinopteri; order Anabantiformes; family Anabantidae; genus Ctenopoma; species Ctenopoma multispine. The sequence goes on from JAUYWH010000001.1 coordinate 24,353,570, forward strand.
ACTGAGAACATTCTGTGTTTTCAAGCAAACATATCGTCCTGAGCAATGCTGTATATCAACCCTAACCTGATTAGAACCCAGAGGTCTATCTGGGCCGAGATGAGAGTTGGTGTCTCCTGTCTAAGGATAAACGTAAGATTGTAATTCACGCAGGAGGTAATGACAGATCTTAGTGCTGCATTTGACACTATAGATCATAGCATTTTATTACATAGACTGGAACATGTCATTGGAATTAAAGGAACAACACTAAGCTGGATGGATAGATCCGATAGATCCCAAGTTGTTTATGTTGATGATAGGTCCTCCATGCACACAAAAGTAGGTTATGGAGTTCCACAGAGTTCTGTGCTTGGACCAATTCTTTTTACTTTATACATGTCTCTGCTGGGCAATAGTATGAGGAAACATTTCTATTGTTATGGAGATGAAACCCAGCTATATTCATCTATGAAACCAGATAAAACTAATTAACTAGTCAAACTTCAAGCTTGTTTAAAAGACATCAAGGCCTAATTCAGACAAGACAGTGCATAAAAAACCTCAGAGACATGTTAGTTAGTCAGATTCCTACCTACATGATATAGCTCTGGCCTCAGTTATGTTTGACCAGGATATCTCCTTTACCTCCTACATAAAATAAATATCTAGAATGTCCTCCTTCGACCTTAGGAATAAAATTAGAAACATCCTGTCTCAAAGTGATGCTGAGCAACTAGTCCATGCATTTGTTACTTCTAGACTGGGATCTAATTCATTACTGATTGGATCCCAGGATAGGTCCCAATAACGCAGTCAAAAGCCTCCAGTTAGTCCAAAATACAGAACACAACAGAATACAAGAACAGAGTTCTTTCTGGAATTATCATAGAACCTTATCCCAGCATAACACTGAGCTCTCTCTGTCCACTATCATGCCATCATTGCATGTTATTAACTTGCAACTTAGGGGAGAGAGAATTGTGTGTTCTCTCTCAGCTTTATGGGGCGGTGGTGGGGCAGAAAACCAGTCAGTATCTGGTGTGGCCACCATTTTCCTCACGTAGGGCAATACATCTCCGCTGCATAGAGTTGATCAGGTTATTGATTGTGGCCTGTGGAATGTTGGTCCACTCCTCTTCAATAGCTGTGCTATCGAACGTTAGTGTTTGCCCACTCAAGTCTGTTACGACGACGAACTGCAGTCAGGTCCAGACCCCGATGAGGACAGTTTGTGCAGATATTCTTTGGTTATGCAAACCGATTGTTGCTGCAGCTGTCCGGGTGGCTGGTCTCAGGCGTTCATGGAGGTGAACATGCTGGATGTTAAGGTCCTGGGCTGGTGTGGTTACACGTGGTCTGCGGTTGTGAGGCCGGTTGGATGTACTGCCAAATTCTCTGAAACGCCTTTGGAGATGGCTTATGGTAGAGAAATGAACATTCATTTCATGGGCAACAGCTCTGGTAGACATTACTGCAGTCAGCATGCCAATTGCACGCTCCCTCAAAGGTTGCAAGATCTGTGGCATTCTGCTGTTTGATCAAACTGCACATTTCAGGGTGGCCTTTTATTGTGGGGACAGGACAGACTGGGGATTCCTAACACACACATAATACATCAAAACGACTAGCTCAGTAAATCCTGCTTTCTTATTGCCGAGATGGCCTTAAAGTTCAGGGGCGCAAAGTGGCAGGCACCTTCAAAGTTTCTCCAGGAACTTTCTAGTTTTATTTTTTATTATTGATTATTGCAGAAGCTGGTGAGAAACAACATTTCGTTTCAGCCTGTGTATTTCTTAAAATAGCATGCAAAAATGACAATAAACCTAACTGAATCTTGAATATTACCTCCCCCAATAACTAGTGCTCAATACAAGGGCAGTTGTGAAAAGAAAATTCTCTTTAGATGATACCAAAGTTGATAAACATGAAAAAAGTCGCTTAAACCATTGAGGATGTACAATATATCATGTTTTTACTTATGTTTTACATAAAATAATAATTTATATAATGGTGACAATCTTACCTGGTTTATATCATAATAGATGACTCCAAACTTTCCAAACTGCTCCACCTTCCCAGATATATCATCAAACTGATAGAGGTCGATTGGCAGCGGTGTCTCATTGATTACAGCCTGCATGCTGGTAACCCTGAAGCTGTTATCATAGGTGTAGTCAAAGCGAGCATTCACCATTCCATCCTCACTGAAACGGAAAATCTGCCGGTCAACCAATGGGCCAATCTGGCGGTACCGGATGGAGCAGATGAAGCCTTCACTTTGCAAGTTGACTGTCTTAAGCACGCCAGCGGTCTCATCATATGTGAAACTGACCCTTGTTGAGTCATACAGAATCTCTGCCAACTTGTTCTGATAAGACAAGTAAAACATCATGTACAAAACAATATGTTATTACAGTAGTGGACTGTGTAGAATTTCACATCCTTTTCATCTGATATTAGCTACGCAATTGGCAACTTAAGTGACTACCATAAAGTCTTCAGTTTGTTCAAGTCTTCGTTTATTCTCTTCTGCAGGATCTACATCATATCTCATCACCAACCTACAGGTTGACCAAAATCATTCGCCACTTTCTATTGATCACACCATGTTTTGGCTTAACCATGCTTTTAAGAAATTAAGGGAATTTTGAGATAAATGTGTTAAAAATGTTCTATTTTTATTTATTTTTTTATTTTTATATTTCACAATGTAAAAGTATTCATACTGTAGGGGGATACTGTATTGAATCTAATCAAATCTGAATTTCAATTGCAAAGCAATAAAAAAAAAAAAGCATGATGCAATTTACAAGAGACAACAACAACAACACAACAACAACAATATATGCATTGCAAACAGATCATTCTTGATAATAATTTGTATTTTTAGTATTAATTTATCTTAACTGTGAAAAACATAAATGAAATACCTGTCTGCGATATTTGTACAGTATACAGCGACCAGTGCCTAGGTGGGCAACTCTGAGAAGCTAGAGAGAAAGACAAAAAACATCAGAGATAAGCGGCTTAGTTTTAGTATCATTAAAATGATAATAACTTTAATGTGCTGTGGACTTGGACAATACTCATGACTTCAGATGCAAAAAATGTAGGACTGCCTTACAATCATTCAACACTGTAGAAGGGGAACAACACACACACACACACACACACACACACACACACACACACACACACACACAGAAACAAACCTGTCCATCTTCAGAGTAGTCTACCGTAACAGAGGAATTGCTCTCTGGAGGGGTGTAGATGTTTCTGTAGTATCCTATAGATCTGATGGTCTGCATGGTGTGTCGAGCCACGCTAGGCATAGTGACAGCTGACAGGCGGTCCCCTGAGTCATAGTCAAAGATGTACTGGTGCTGGCTATGCAGCAGCAAGACCATGGACTGTTAAAAAATATATTTAGCATGTCATCAAACTAGAGAAAGACACAGTTTAAGCGCAAAGTGATTATGTTTATACACAGTTGTGGAACACCTTTTCAGCCCAGCCCCTATACAAGGTGTGTCCCTGAGCGAAACACTCAGTGCTAGCTCCCTGGACGCCCCTCTGTGGCTGCTCTCTGTTCCCCCCAAGGGGGGGTGGGTCAAATGCAGGAGACAAATTTCGTTGTAACATGTAAAAATGTAATCAATAAAGCTGATTTTTCTTCTTATGTTTTTGTCTCACATAAAAATAATACACCTATGAGAGGAGCCTCCATCATATAAAGGAAGCACTACAATACAATATAATATTGCTATAGACTCATTTTTGCACTCTGCAAACTACATTCTATAACCCATTAAAACCTATTAAAAGACCTATTAAAAACAAAGCAATACATTTTTTTTTTAGATAGTTTTGCAAACTGTACAGAGTGTCCCTTGGTCTTGCTTTATTGCATGTTTTGTGTGCAAGTATACATGTTTCTAAATCATGTTCAGTTGTTTTAATTTCCTACAGGTGGACTATAGTCAAATTCTTTTTCTATTGCAGGTCTAACAATAAGGTTATTCTTTGTATTACAAGTGTTACAATAGATTTATGGAATGCTTCTTTATATGATAGTTTCTTGTCTGTTTTCTGTACCTTATCCAGGTAAGTGTAGCTCCATGTCTTTCCATCAGCAAAGATCCTGGAAATTATCCTTCCCTGACTGTCGTACTCCCACCTCTCAGTGGTTGGACCCCTCTGAAGCCCTGTCACATGTCCGGTACTGGACAACCAGGCACACGCGCACACACACACACACACACACACACAAAACTATGTAAAAGTTCATATCTTGTGCATATTTTTTACATATTTGTCACACTTAAATGATCCAGATCATCAAACACATTTTAATATTACACAAAGACAACCCAAGTAAATATTGTACAAAATATATATATATGTTTAAATGATGATTTAATTTATCTATTTTTATTCAAGTAAAATTAGTTTGATTATTTCAATAATTTAAGTGTGACAAATATGAGAAGAAATACTAAATTAGGAAGGGGGCAAAGACTTTTGAATAGCACTCTATGTAAGTGATGTGTTTCAAGTTAAAATAAACAACACTGAAAGCAACGAAAGTTTTGAATAAAATGATCACAGAGTCTATTGCATTTGAAAATGGTAAAATATTGTATTCTGTATATTGTATGACAAAAGTTGAGCTTTTAAGATTTTGCTGAGAATGACACAGACCTGTTCTCAAACGCTTTCTGTTTCAAAATGGTGAAAGTGTAGTGGAATCTTATTTAAATGCAATGTGATGATTCTCTCCCAAGTACCTGCTTACACTTTTTTGGAGTCATCAAGGTCTTCATTTATCACATTGATTACTGGGAAAATGCTGGTGTTGTACTGGATTGGATTATTTTTAGAGATGCTTCTAATAGTGTGGTGAGGTAAATGGAGAGGACAAAAATACATACATCACCACCTTCAACTATGACAGTATAGTGATGATTATATGATAGTAAACACAAAATTTACATATTTTTACAATGTTTACATAAAGTAAAGATGACATATCTGCTGTGTTGAATTCAATTAAACTCTACAGGCATTCCTTCTGTAAAACAGTCAGCTCTGTAATGTAGAAATCTCCACTACAAGACTTCTGATCTTCAGCCTAATGCCCATCAATCTGAATTTACCTATATTCTGTAAGGTCTTAAACCTTACAGTGAAAAAAAGGCCTTGAGAGTGATTTGGCGCTATATAAATAAAGCTGAATTGAATTGATGTACTGATTAAGAACCAAAGTGTTTGCATATAGTGGAAATTAGAAATTCTCAAAATGTTCTTTCATGAGAGCTTCTTTGACCTTTCTTTATTGCCCCAGTGCTATTTGTTAATACAGTGTAAAGCCTTTAAGGTACATCTTCCTGTGGTTTTGTAAAGGAGAAAAAAGACCTTGCTACATAAGGTCTTACCTCGAGTAGGTCAAGTTAACAGTTAGTAGTTTGCTGCTGGGAACCCAAAGTGTAGGATGGCCTTGCTGATCATAAATGATCTTCAGCAGGAACTTCCTGTGGTCATCATAGATTTTCTCTGTTCGCAGTGAACGATCATAATCCACAGACAGCAAGTTTCTACCATTCACCTAAAAGTGTAACAATAAACAAACAACCAATGCAAAATCAAATACAGTGCTCTACAATAATACCTTTTGGACAGTCATTATTTAATAAATTTTTTATCATTTACTTTGATCTGTTCTCCCCAATTTGAGATTTGTAATAAAAATATCACATTTGTTAACTATATGTCAGATTTAATTTGTTAAAGTGTTATGCAAATGAAAATAGTCATGTTTAGAGATTTAAACTACAAATACAATTGTTTATTCTTCTCATACAATGAATACTTAAAGTCTGCAATTCAAAGACATCAGCAGTTCCTGTGTGTCTTTTCTGATGCTCAGTAATTTCTTCAAGATAAAACCAAAATCAATAGAAACACTTTATAAACTAGATAATGAACAAATTAACCACATAAAAAAGTTTGGTATGTTATAAGATATTTTGTGTACAATTGTTGTTGAAGCATCAAAATGTCATGAAGCATTTAGATTTAGATAAAACCTCTTATTTTTTGTCTTGTTCTTTTTGAATATTGGTTCATGAAAAAACTAAATGTTTGCTTCATGACTTAAGGTTGAACAAAGGCCTTAACAAACATTCCAGTTTAAGTGGTAAATTTGTATTAATAGGTAGCTGACTATTTTAACATTTTGACCTCAGCCAGTGAATCAAACTAACCTCTGATCCAAGACACATAAAACAATGTTGCATCACAGAATTTGCTAGCTTCCACAATGACATTCTGCTTGTGTAAACTCCAATTTACAAAAACAGGTAGGTATGGTCCAGCACTAAACTCACCAATGCAGTCCTTGAAGCAATGGGAAATACTGCAACTTAGTCAATTGTTTTATGGAGTAGTTTCATTAAATAGAGAGTCTTGCTGTAAAACATTCCAGACTTTTTTTTTTGCATTGAATTACTCAGCCTGGACAGGGATTACACTTACAATGGAGGTATACAATACTACAATAGAGAGGTTGTCTGCCTCCTGAACCAGGATTGGGAGCTGGTTCCACAAGAGAGGAGCTTGATAGCTAAAGGCTCGACCTCCCAGTCTGCATTTGGAAACTCTAGGAACCACAAGTAGACCAGCACTGTGAGAGCTAAGAGCTCTGCTCGGATAATAAGGTTTATGAGGTCTTTAAGATAAGTTGGGGCCTGATCAATTAGGACTTTGATCAATAGATCAAAATCCTGCTCCTGGTTTAAAGGAGCAGGATTTTAAACCAATGGAGAGAAGCTAATGTAGGAGAAGTATGTTTTCTCTTGTTAATTTCAGTCAGAACTCTGGCTGCAGCATTCTGGATTATGGCCAATGCAAAGTCCAATGCAAAGTCATCTAGTGTGGCAATCTGACCTGATACCATGTCTCTGAGATTTTTGGGTCCAAATATAATAGCCTCAGTTTTGTCTGAATTAAGGAGTAGAAAATTACAGGACATCCAAGCCATTATGTCTTTTAAACATGCTTTAAGTTTTACTAAATTATTGGTTTCATCTGGTTTCATAGATAAATATAATTGGGTATCATCTGCATACACTGGTGGAATGTAACGAATATTTGTACTTCGTTACTGTACTTAAGTAAATTTTTACGTATCTATTCTTTACTTAAGTAAAAAAAAAATAACGCATACTTATACTTTTACTCAAGTAGATTTTTCAGCAATTATCTGTACTTTGTACTCCACTACATTATAAAATGCGTGTCGTTACATCCTTCTAAATCTTGCATAAGGTCGACTGACGTTTTGGCGTTGCTGGCCAATCCATGTCGAAACAGATCGGAGATCTGATTGGTCAAAGAACTCACGCCGAAAATAGTGAGCACGCGTTTTGAAACAACACAAGCGGAACTGATGTAAATCGAAGAAAAGGACACCAAATATCAAACATGGACGAAGAGCCAACAACGTCGACTGAGCTTGAGCTTGTGCCCTGCAGCTCTGATTCTGAGAGACACCAATAAAACAATAGAAATAGAAAGACACAATATAAATTGTTTGTGATTATTACAATTGAACAGCCCAGACATTGAGACTTTAAAGTAAATTTAAAAGTATGTACTTAGGACTTTTACTTTAGTAATTATACTTTTACTTAAGTATATATTTTGCAAGGTACTTTCACTAAAAGTACTAAACTTAAGTACTTCCTCCACCACTGTCTGCATAACAATGGAAATTAATAGTGTTTCCTTATAATATTGCCTAAGGGAGTCATGTATAATGAAAAGAGAATCGGTCCAAGCACAATGGTCACAGTAATAACTTTAATCTGACAAAAGTAATAATAAATAAAAATTCTATTAATGTTAACCAATGAAAGACATTGCTTTTCAACCATGATTCAATGGAATTATTTAAAAAAATAAATTCATGGAACAGGCCTGGCCAAAAATGATGGTACCCCTAGAAAAAACTAGTAAAATGAAGTGAAAATAATGTGACAAAGGGACATGTTAATTCAAGGTGTGCCCACTAATTAGCATCACAGGTGTCTACAATCTTGTAATCAGTCAGTGGACCTATATCTAAGTCACAGCTGGTCACTGTGTTGTTTTATGACATGGTGTGTACCACACTCAACATGGACCAGAAGAAGCAAAGGAAAGAGTTGTCTCAGGAGATTAGACAGAAAATTATAGACAAGCATGTTAAAGGTAAAGGCTATAAGACCATCTCCAAGCAGCTAGATGTTCCTATGACTACAGTTGCACATATTATTTAGAAATGTAAGATCCATGAGACTGTAGCCAACCTCCCTGGACGTGCCTGAAGGAGGAAAATGATGATGACAAATCAAAGAGATGGATAATCCGAATCGTAACAAAGGAGCCTAGAAAGACTTCTAAAGAGGTCCAAGGTGAACTTCATGCTAAAAAAAAAATCAGTGTCAGATCTCACATCCATCATTGTTTGAGCCTAAGTGGACTACATGGGAGACGACCAAGGAGGACACCATTGTTGAAAATCATAAAAAAGCCAGACTGGAATATGCTAAACTACATGTTAACAAGCCAAAAAGCTTCTGGGAGAATGTCCTATGGACAGATGACACAAAAATGGAACTTTTTGCCAAGGCACATCAACTCTATGTTCACAGACGGAAAAATTAAGCATATCAAGAAAACTACACTGTCCCAACTGTGAAACATGGAGAAGGCTCTGTTATGTTCTGGGGCTGCTTTGCTGCATCTGCCACAGGGTGTCTTGAATCTGTGTAGAGTACAATGAAATCTCAAGACTATCAAGGGATTCTAGAGCGAAATGTGCTGGTCAGTGTCAGAAAGCTTGGTCTCTCAGTCGCAGGTCATGGGTCTTGCAACAGGAGAATGACCCAAAACACACAGCTAAAAACACCCAAGAATGGTTAAGAGGAAAACATTGGACTATTCTAAGGTGGCCTTCTATGAGCCCTGACCTCAATCCTATTGAGCATCTTTGGAAGGAGCTGAAATATGCCGTCTGGAAAAGGCGACCTTCAAACCAGAAACAGCTGGAGTAGTTTGGTCATGAGGAGTGGGACAAAATACTTGCTGAGACATGCAGAAGTTACATTGACATTTACAGGAATCATTTGTTTGCAGTGATTGTCTCAAAAGGTTGTGCAACAAAATATTAAGTTAGGGGTACCATCATTTTTGTCCAGGCCTGTTCCATGAGTTTATTTTTTAAATAATTCAGTTGAAGCATGGTTAAAAAGCAATGTCTGACTTTCATTCGTTAACATTCATTGAATTTTTATTTATTATTACTTTTGTTATTTCTGAGACCATGGTACCAACAAATGGTACCAACAATTTTGAGAAGAAGTACAGGTCAGAGGAGTAGCAGGTATCTGCAACTAAAGTTTATTAGTCGACCCCAGACCTCAACATAGTTATAATTCATTTTAGAGCCTCACTCTAAGTTTCTCAGGTCCAAACAGGACTATTTTTTTATAGTATACCGTCCCCCTGTCCCTTACTCTGAGTTTTTTATCTGAATTCTCAGACTTTCTATCTGATTTAGTTCTTAGTACAGATAAAGTGATTGTAGTGGGTAACTTTACAATTTATGTAGAAGTTGATAATAACTGTCTCAACACTGCATTTAATTAATTGTTAAAGCCCATTAGATTTACTCAAAAGGTAAATAAACCCACTCACAGTTTTACACACACCCTGGATCTTGTTCTGACTATTTTTAATAGTTTTTCCCCAAAACCCTTTGTTGTCTGACCATTTCTTAATAACATTCAAATTTACTATAATGGAGACTACATCAATTAAGAAAAAAATCCACTACAGTAGATGCTTAACTGATAATACTGTCACCAAATTTATGGAAATTATTCCTTCATCTTTTAACCCAGCAACATCTACCTATGTTTATCCTGCACATATTGATTATATTGTTGCTAATGCTGCGGCTTCTCTGCACGTTATACAGTTGCCCCTCTGAAAAAGAAGGTAGTCAATCAGAAGAGCATAGCTCCATGGTATAATTCATAAATCCGTAGCTCAAAGCACACATCATGAAAGTTGGAAAGGAGGTGGCGCTCCACAAATTCAGATGAATCTTGCTTAGCCTGGAAAGATAGTCTACTAAAAAAGCCCTCCATAAAGCTAGAACCACATATTATTCCTCATTAATTAAGGCAAATAAGAACAACCCCAGGTTTCAGCACTGTAGGCAGGCTGACAAAGAGTCATAGCTCTGTTGATTATGATGTATATATTGTATGTATGATTCCTTTATCTTTCAGCAGCGATGACTTTATGAATTTCTTTACAAATAAAGTTATAACTGTTAGAGAAAAAACTGATCAGATCCTGCCTGCAATTGGTATGAACAGGCCTTATAAGACCTCAGTCTTACTTACACTGCTTCTTTCCTGTGGATCATACAGAGTTAATTTCAATAATTAATCTAAATCTTCTACGTGTCTCTTAGACCCCATCCCTACTAGACTGTTCAAGGATGTTTTACCTTTGATCAGCGCGTCCATATTAGAGAGATAGGAGATAAATTTATCTCTACTAACAGGCTATGTACCACAGGCTTTTAAAGTAGCTGTAGTAAATCCTTTACTAAAGAAACCTACGCTGTTCTTTTCTCTCTCCTCTGTCCACTCACCCCAACCGGTCAAGGCAGATGGCCGCCCACTATGAGCCTGGTTTTGCTGGAGGTTTCTTCCGTTAAAAGGAGTTTTTCCTCTCCACTTTCGACCTAGTGCTTGCTCAAGTGGGACTTTTGGGTTTTCTACATTATCCTATATATATTTATTTAATGTGTAAGGTCTTAAACCTGACACTGTAAAGTGCCTTGAGATGACTAATGTTGTGAATCGGCGCTATATAAATAAATTTGAATTGAATTGAATAAGGGAGCCATAGAATACAGCGGTACTACATAGTTTACGCATGTGAATATAACATGCTAAAATTAATTATTACACAGCATTAACATATCATGTGGTTGTAAGTATAACTAAGTATTAATTTATGTACTGGTCAGCTATATTTATATATTTTTATCCATCATTGTTTTCTACTGTTTTGATGGGAGGAACTAGAAAACTATTTCTGGGAAACAAATTAGTTACAATGTAAAGCAATTTATAGCTTTACTTGCCTATGTTTTGTTATACTTCCTTTTAACTTTTATATTATTATTATTTTATATTATATAACGTTGAACATTTCAAAAACATTGAATACTCTTGCTTGATCTGGTTCTGGCATTTTTTTAATTTAATACCACACATTTCCAGGTATTGATATTATTATATTGGTTTTATATTGGCATTATACTGATATTATAAATGACACTGCAAGAAGCCATTTTTCATCTTGGTTAGACGCATTCAAATATCACATTTGATGCATTTGACAAATGTTTGCCATTGCACCCTGCATTTCTGCATCTTCACGATCATTTATTGCATCAACTATCTTCGGCAAATGGAGTGAACCATACCTTCTTACAGCACTGTGGGGAGGTGGCTTGACCCATTTTCTATTGGGTGGAGGAGGCTTCTCTGTTCATCATCAGTGCTCATCACATCTGGCTATATAACTAGTACTGGATCTAGCTGTTTGTGGCAGACAGTTAAAAAAACTGAGCACAAAAATTGAGTCAGTCCACTTTCTGGTGAGGCCTGACATCAGATACAAACTGATCATGTAATCACACATATCCAATCCTCCTATGTTGATATTGTACTCAGACACAATTGCAGGTCTGAAAACACTGATGTGATGCTTTTCTTTATTGGACTAGCTCACACATCTGCTTTGTGGTTCAAATACAAGGGCTGTTTCCCCTATATATTTAGCCTGCTAGGGAGCCCACATTACACTGAGCTCCTCTCCTCCTTTTCTCCCTCTCTTTCTCTGTCCACTTTTATGACATCATTGCATGTTTTTAACTTTGTTTCTTCTCTCTTCCCTAGTTGTGTTTCGTCCTCTCTCTCTCTCTCTCTCTCTGTATCTTTCTTCAGGTATCCTCGACCCTGGAGCTGTGGTTGCTAGTCCAGCCGACCTGCCCAGAGTCTCGTCTGCTACTCCTTGTTGTTTTGATCTCTGTTGTCTGCTGTTCTTTTCTCTCTCCTCTGTCCACTAACCCCAACCGGTCGAGGTAGGTTCTGCAAAGGGTGCTTTTTCCTCTTCACTGTTGCCTAGTGCTTGCTCAAGTGGGACTGTTGGGTTTTCTACATTACTCTGTATATATTTATACCAATTAGTGTAAAGTCTTAAACCTTACACTGTAAAGTGCCCTGAGATGACTTATGAAGTTGAATTGAAATTTAATTGAATTGTGAAAGCCAAGAGAACTGGCATGTTATCGTGCCACTTTGTCAATTCAAGTTCCACAGGTGTTCTCAGATATGATCAAAGTCATCAAAAATCAGTTCATAAAGAAAAATGCGGCCTGGTAGCTCTTTGGGTTAAGAGTCAGACTGTGATGGAGGTTCAAATCCCAGCCTGACTTCTAGCCCATCTCCCACCAGGTGTGTCCATGAGCCAGACACTCAGCGCTATCTTATTGTAAGTCGCTTTGGATAAAAGCGTCTGCCAAGCAAAGCAAAAAAAAAGAACCAGTTTGTCAGAATCAGTTCCATGATTCTGAAGTGTCCTGCTTTTAAATGAAAAAGAGATTTAGTAAGTCCTCATGTCAGCCACGGAGGACATTGAAAGAAGGCGTTAAAAATAACACTTGGGTTTTTAGGTCACCAATTAGTCCTGACACCCTCTATTATATTCTGTTTATGGACAGTGCTCTCACCCTGAGCTTTCTCCCAAAGACAATGACTTTTCCCCGTGTTTGTTCCTTTCTGAACCTCCACTCCACCAGATTTTGCCCATTCTCTCCTGGCAGTGTCATGTTGCGTCGGGCTACCGTTGGATTAGCAGCACCTATAAATAGGCAAGAAAAAAAAAAAAGACTAACAATGCTTCTTTACCAGATTATTAACAACAAAAAAAGAAATATTGTTAGGTGACTATGATTTGCAGTAAATGCACTACACTGACGTGGCTTTCGAGATGATCAAAACTGTTAATTGTGACATGCAAAACATTTCTGTTAAGTGAAAACATTACAGTACTGTCAAAGTAGAACAACTGAAAACATGATCCTACAATTGATTCCCAGTCTATAATACTTCTGATGAACAGATCTCTGGTCCAGCATGAAACTTAAAAACTCTGAGAACTACTCACAGAGACCCAACTCAAGCCTATACTTTGTAGACAATCTGTAACCAGTGCTTTACACATACTACACTGTGAAAATCAGGTAAAGTAAACTAACATTATACATATATACACATACAGTCATATGCAAAGGCTAGTAGGTTAAGTTAGTTGGTAGGTTAGCAAATACAACCTCAGATGAACAACAACACAATGTTTTTCAGCTGCCCTCATTTTAGGTACATTTTTGTTACATTTATAATGGCATTGTAAAAAAAATCATATGTTGTTGTATTTGCCTTATATTAAGACCTGCTACAATCAGGTGTTTTTAATGTTTTTCCCCCATACACAAAAAAACATGGAATTAAAAGAGTGAGTAAACATTTTTGCACACAACTACATTCCTCTTTTGTTTCAACCCGTCTGATGAATGTCTGATTAGTTCATATTGTAAATTCAGGTTAGTCTGGACAAAATGCATACCTGCTAGTATGTGAGGCTCTGTCTGGTAGTGTGTGTCCATCCCATTGGCATAGATGACTCTGAGTGAATGGTCATTACCCACCTGATAACTGTTACGAAGCTGGTCTGTATGAGAAAAAGAAAAGTTAATTATTTTATAAACAGAACTTATTATAATAAATCACAGTAATATTTCATTATAGTTTTGTTTTTAATGCATGGAGGGGGATATTTAAGGAGGGAAAAAACAAAGAAAAAAAGCAGAACAACTGAATACAAAAGCGAAGGAGATAAAGGGATAAATCAAAGGAGAAAAAAACAGTGCACTTAATTTCCGTTTGCAGTGTTTGAACCTGCTAATGGAGCACTGAGCAGGTCTTAACATCCCTTAGCCTCATTTAATTAGATTCCCCTTGACCTTGTGCAGGACTAATAGCTCTATCTGTGTGTGTATGAGTGAGAGAGAGTGTGAGAGAGAAACTCTCTCTTCTTTAAATACTTTTCTGTACTCTTCCTGCTGATATTCCATCAGATAAATTATTTCTCTTTGACTTATTGTCTTTTTAAATATCTCTGATTATTTCCTAACAATATGTCTTTTAAGATTACTTTATTGAAGCAACCTTTCAAGGACAAAGCTATGTAACAATTTGACACTTACACTAGACACTGATAAAAGTTGTGACTCATTTTCTTATGAATGAGAATCAGACTAATTTGATATATACTAAGTATGATAACAGCAACAACAACACATATGTTTACAGTTTTATGCTGTGCTTATTAAAGTGGCTGTAGGCTTAGGAATAAATCTGTAGAGGTTGGACTCTTGGTCTGATTGTTCTCTGGGAGGTGAGATTTTAGAAGATGGGTTGGCAGGGGTGAGAGGCATCAGACATGATCTTACCCACTCTCTAGTTCACCCTTGAGGTCTGAGGGAAAGACCAAATATTCCCTCTGCACATTGCATTATACATTATAGCTTGTCTGTAGTGTCTGATCTCTGTTGCCTGCTGTTCTTTTCTCTCTCCTCTGTCCACTCACCTCAACCAGTCAAGGCAGATGACCACCCCCCTTGAGCCTGGTTTGCTGGATGTTTCTTCTGTTAAAGAGAGTTTTTCCTCTCCACTGTCACAAAGTGCTTACTCAAGAGTGACTATTGGGTTTTCATTATAGTTCTGTATATACTTACATTTTGCAAGGTCCTAAACCTTGCTTGTAAAGTGCCTTGAGATGACATTTGTTATGATTTGGCGCTATACAAATAAAGATGAATTGAATTGTATAGTGATGTAAAAGAAATAAGTTATTCACTGATTCCCCTGCACCAGCAGCACTTCTGGCAGTTTACTTACACATCTAATTTCTGTATAATTTGAAATTATTATCTTTAGCAATTATGTTTTAACTCCAATTAATATCTTACTATTTTTTTCATATTTTTTTTATCTTGATTTGAGAGAAAAAAATATTTTCTTCCTCACTTAGTTCGACATTAGTTTAATCAGCAAATAATTCATCACAAATTATTAGTAGAGAAGAAGAACTGTTTGAACCCCTGTTTTCACTATGGTGGGGAGGATCAGCTGTGTGGTGCTGACCAATCCACATATATTTTCCCGCACAGAAGAAAACTGTATAAAATGTTATGAATGAAGAGAGACACCACATACTTCCAAGCTTATTGGAAGCAGACTATAATAATGCTAACACAATACTAAACTTCTAAGTAACACACGTATTCTCAGAGTGCTTAGAATGTACTGTACGTATGACATGTAGGATTTTTTAAAAAAGCTTTTGTCTTTGAATTTTAAAAAGTTTTCTAGAGTAGTATTCTGCGGTAGTGTGCATTATTATTGTACTGGATAGCACTAAATGGTGATCCGTAGTAATAGACAAAGAAGAAACAAAAAAAGCACATGTTGTGAATGTTATTCACTTGTTTTTATTATATTGTGTCAATACTGATAACTGCAGGTCAGTGTATGCAGTGATGCATTCACCTGAGACAGAGGCTAGGTTTAGAGAAATATACATTTCATGATTTTAAGTGTTTCCCTGGGTAAGTACCAGGACAACAGCACACACAAAACTTTGTTCTTACTCTGCCACACACACACGTTCACTTAAGCACCTTACCCTGCACTAGAGTGTAGAATGAATCAATTGATGATAGGTTGGTTGTTATGGAAACATCCTCATCCCTCCCTGATGTCTCAATGTCCACAGCAACAGCCCCCGATGACATGTCACTGTGAAGATTGGTCACCACACCAGTGGGGAAAGTCACATTGGTCAGACGGCCCTCGCTGTCATAGCTACAAGGACAGTGAGGATAGATAGAAGTAGAATTATGAGATAACTTGTAAAATACCTCACATACACATTATATCACAAACATACGTACACATAGTAAGAATACATTTGATGTAAGCACAAATTAGATTATATATTAAATTAAAGGTTAAATTAAAGGTAATTTCTACTGTCATGGAACTATGTCATGGAACTATGTTTCAAGTCTAGACTAAGGTTTGCTGTCTACTGGTTCCACAAAACATGATGTCTACAAATTAACTTGCAGCAGCAGTGTGCAAATTATGCTAATGGAGTTAATAGTTATAGGAGCAATAGGAATTTATAATGATTATGAATCTCAAAAATTTGGTTAATGTGTAAATGCTTTAGAATTTAATAAACCAACTGTCTA
Source organism: Ctenopoma multispine (assembly GCA_034779795.1). NCBI lineage: Eukaryota > Metazoa > Chordata > Actinopteri > Anabantiformes > Anabantidae > Ctenopoma > Ctenopoma multispine. Next base: position 24,369,999 of record JAUYWH010000001.1, read on the forward strand.
TCCATCCATCAGTATTAATACAGAAAAGCACTGAAATATAAAAATAGTAATGCAGCTTACTCATAGAAGGTAGTCCAGCCTATCTGGATGCTCTTAGTGGCCAGCAAGCCACTGTTACCATGGTAACTAAATAAAACCAGTTCCTGACCCTGAGCCGTGAGAGTCTTCAGACCTCCGTTAGTCCCGATGGTTAGCCAGATAACCTAAACACATAAAAACACACACACAAACAAACACAGGCAAGCAGCGTTACGTACTGAGATTCTGATTGATTACACAATGGGAGAAATGTGGATTCTGTCCCACATCACTTAGCCCTCTTGAGGCAGACGTTGCTGGTTTGCAACAGTTATAAACTAACTAAGTGATTAATCCACATAGATATGTTTTATTATTTTATTTTAATGTACTACCCCATATAGTAATTCTCTCCAAATATCTGATTTTTCCTGTTACTAAAACTTTATTTGAGGTTAAACTGGCATTTTTTGAGGGATCTGCTAAACGCGTATGGTATATGAAATGGATCACAAGTTGAACTTGTTTCTCTGTTCGCACAGGTATCTGACTATTATTATTATCTCAGGTATCTGACTAATCTTTACTTTAAAGTCATAGCTTCTCAAATCAATATGGGTAAAATATTTGGTGTAAACCTAGTGTTAATTAGCTTTCTAAAACCCAGACTGATGATATATAAACAAGTTAATTTGGTCAAAGTTTTACATCACAGAAAATAGCTTGCTCATCTAACCTGATTGTCAGGGGCAACCACGCGTACAGGCATCCTGTTGGTATCTCTACGAATACGAAGGGTATTCCCACTGCTGTCTGTGACTGCAGTTAGATCCTCCTCATTGCTGAAAGCCAAAGAGAGGAGAAACTGAAAAAATATGTTTTATAAACCAAAGGGAGCACAGAAATTTAATTATTTTTAAAAATGTATCCACAAAAGACAATTCAATGTAAATGTCTGTGAATATTCTCTTTCTCTAATAGAAATGTCTTGTTCAGTGTTCACACATACACAAACACACAGCCAACCTGTAGCTGAAGTTGTATTTATAATCACCAGTGACCAGGGACATGGTGAACTGGTGAGTCCCATTTCCATCAAACACATATAGTTCTTGAGAAGCTGGAGAAGCCACTTCATAGGAGCTGGGACCAGAAGCCAGAGAGCCTGATGACACATACAGCAGTTAAATAAAGTGTCAGTCTTTCAGAGGGGACTTTCACCTACTTTACTTGATTTCATTAATATGTGTTAAATCGCAGCACCCACTACAATGAAATTACTGAACTGCTTATTAAAAAACTGTATATGCAAAAATAATTCTATTCATAATTTAGGTTGATGACTGTCTGGTTTTGTGCAGTTCTGCTCACTATCTCATGTATACTGCGTGTTTTTGTTTTTGTTTTTTCTGAAAAAAGTGAAACATCCCTGAAACATCCGTGTAATTGACTTGACTTTTCCTGTTGTTACAATTCAAAATTGTGATTTCTTGTTTAAATCAGTTTGTATCACTTTACCTAAAATTAAAAATCACTTGTGTAAATATGTACTTTAAAACAAAGGTGATCATGTCATGTGATTAAATGATGTCGCTCAAATCGCTCGATCCTCCTCCAATCCCCATAAACTCTGTCCTCCTACAACTACGGCAAGCCTGAAGGACAACAGACATCAATAACAACCCAGCAGTCTCCTCTCGTCTGGGTTTCGGAAGGTGATGAAGTCCTTAATGAGCTGCAATCAGTTGCACATGTGTGTGCTCTGTTATTTGGCTTGTTTTATACTCTCAACTTGAGCTATCCTAGAGAGCTTAAATATACCTTTGATGCGCTGCAGAAACTGTTCATGGAGAGCCAAAGAAAATGACACGTAGAGTCTGTAGTACAGTTTGAAGCTCTAAGCACTGGATCAGCCAAAAAGACTTTTGGACACTGCTTTTGTTTTGTTTTTTCTTTTTATGGCTTATTTGTACTCTGATACACTACAAGGAAGTGTAAAGAATTTCTGTTAGACTGTTTTGCGAAGGAACGGACTAATTTAAAAGAAAGAAGGATCCCTGTAAGCTGATTTTTTTAAATCTGAATTTTCATCGATTAGATTGTTCTGTCATTCATTTTATGGAACTGTAGCCATGTTTCCACAGTGTTAAAAATGTTAATGGCTAATGGTTAACAAATCCCACATTTTAAAAGTGAGATGTTCCGATCATTGTATTTTTGAAGATGTAAAAAAAGAGTTTTGGTAACGGTGAGTCTTTTGGAATAACCAGAACTTTGCCAATTTTTGGGGTGTTTGGAGTTTCTGTACAAGAATTCAGTGCTTTATTTTTGCAATTTTAGTTTTTTGGTACATAAAGGGAGTCCATTGTTATAAAAAAATGCACCATAATAAATTGTGTTAATAACTTAACAAAATTGCATGTAACAAATTAGAGTGTTTCAGTTAATTAAGTCCAAAGAACAATTTGGATTTTCAGGAACAATCAGGTTTAACCAATGTGTAAAATTTTGTTGAAATTGAATGAAAAAGTTGAACTAAGTTAGAAAATTAAGTTTAAATTGAGTACAAAATAAAGCTGAACCAAACTAAAAAAAAATAAGTTGAAATTGAGTGATAAATCAAGTTATACCAAAGTGTAAAAAAAAGTTTAAAGTCTTTGAAATAAATTAGCTTTTTAGTTTGTTTCAATGTACATTTATGATTCTGGAAAAATAAATACTTTTGACTAAATTTAAATAAAAATATACAGTTTCAGTCAATTTTGAATTATAATTTCATCAAAACTAATAAATTTAGCTGTAACAAATTAGAGTAATTTTTTAAAGTTTGTTCAAAGTAAAAAAAAAATGTCAGTGCACAAAGAGGTGGGCCACAACATTTGCATGTGAATGTATTGCATATATACCAGAAGGTGGTTTGTTGCGTTGTATGGCTCGTATGCGGATGTTTCCCAAATCAGCCACGTACAGTGTCCCATCAGGAGACACCACCAAAGAAGACGGACAATTAAGCCTGGCGTCTTTAGCATAGCCATCTCCAATTTGATAGCAGTCACAGTTGGCATCATTCTGCAGGAGTTAAGGAGTAGGAAGAGAAGAAGTTGCTAAAGAAGAAACTCACTTAAAGACAAAGAATAAAATTATAGGAAAACATTTTAACTTGTGTTATGAAAGTTATTGAAGAAAAGTGATGGTGGTGGTTTTTTCCTTTGCCCCACCCCAGGTCAGTGTTAATTAACTAAACTGATTTTACTTTCATATTTCTTGGGGACTTCAAGCCTGCAAATCTGATACATGAACAGCCCATATATAGACAGTGATACAATGGACCACTGCTACACTATACTAACAGAAGCATTTTACGCTATTCTCTGGGCAGCTCTGGGTCACTCACACCACAGCATGGTTCATCTCCTCCCAACCCATAGGTGATTAAGTCTCTGAAGACATGGAACAGAGAGGCAAAACATAAGCTGCAGTCTTACTTTGACTGCACGGACTGAAGTCCACCCTGAATCAAAACAGAGAGCTGGCAGACAACCTCAATGAGCTGTACTTCAGGCTCAGAGACCACAGACTCCATCACATCACACATCACCTCCTCAGATCTGCTCTAGGCACCCGCTCTGCACTTAGAATTTGTGAAGAGGATATGAGCTTGCTTTTCCAGAGACATATAATCAGAAAGTCACCAGGCTTAAACAATTATAAATGTTCTTCCATTATACCAGTCCCAAAGAGTCCTGTATCAAAAGACTAAATTTCTCCATTTGCTCTCACTTCTCTGGTCACAAGGTGCTCTAAGAGACTGGTGCTGGCCAACCTTACAGACACAACAGATCCTCTCTGGGACCCCTCTACAGTTTGCCTGTCAGGCAAATACTTAAATGGATGATGCAGCCAACAACACTCAACTACCCCAGGACACATACAAGGATCCTGTTTGTTATTTCAGCTTTGCCATCACCATCATTCCAAAAATCCTGTCCTCCACTCTCCCAGCTCACTATATCCACCCCCCATCTGTCAGTAGATTACCAACTTCTTTACCAAGAGGAAATGGCAAGTAAGACTGGGCTTCTACAAAGACAGTCAGCACTGGTACTTCCCACAATGGGGATGTGTGCAGTTCTACTATTACACTAGTACCCACTAGTCCTGAAGTTTTCAGATAACACAGCTGTCATTGTACTCAAATTGTACTTTAGTATGGTCATTCAAGACTCAAGTGTTTGGTGAGCTGATTGACAAAACCTGTACTATGGCAAGTATGGCTAATAGAGACAAGTAAAAACAATACTCTTCAGTAGTGTAGTGGTGTGGCGTAGTACCTTGCAGTCACAGTCAGATGGTGCTCCAGCCAGATGGGTAATTTCTCCATCAGTTGACACCTAGTAGGATGAAAGCCAGAAATAAAAGTAAAAATACTAAATATTGTCTCATTTGGCATTTACTATACATACATTTTTTAAACAGTCACATTTGGTAAGCCATGACAGCATTGGTCAGTACTGAAGAAAAATCTGAAATGTAATGTTTTTATTTTATAAAACCTTACAAAAAATGTATTCCCCACCTACATCTAAGCTTTGTGGACCATATTTGGAAGAATTTACATCACTATAATAAAGAATCTGACACATAGTCCCCATGGATATCAATTTGGTATAATCCAACTATAATGATAAGATAAAGATATGTTTTTCTAATTTGTCATCTGCACACCATCCATCCATCCATCCATCCATCCATCCATCCATCCATCCATCCATCCATCCATCTATTCTTCATCCTATCTGAGACAGACAACCATTCTCACACCTATGGGCAATTTAGAGCCACCAAAATAACTCTCACCCTAACCTAACATGTATTTTATTGGACGGTGGTAGAAAGCCAAAATACCAGAAAAGAAAAGAAAAAAAAATCCACATAGACATAAGGAGAACATGCAAACTCCACACAGATAGGCACCCAGGTCCTTTTTGTTATGAGGCATCTGTGCTAACCACTGAGCTGCCCCTCTATACACAAATACTGAATCTGAAACAAAAAACTCAAGATGTGAGCAAAGTCAAGACTTTTTAACTTTAATTAAAGGGATTTGACAAAACATGGCATTAACCAGTTTGGATTTACAGCCATGTCCATATACACACAACCATATAACAAATATTTGCTCATAAATAAGGACCTGGAGGTGGTTCAAAGTGTTACATTTGCATTCACCGGAGCTCTCATCTTCAGGTCTAAAGAGATGACTATGCAAATGAAGGAGAACATCAAAAACACAATAAACCAATTGGAGAGATAACAATAAAAAAGGCTACAGATGATGACTGTGGTCATTTAGTTCTATCCATGGTAAAGAATAATCATTACTCAACATCTGGAACACTCTGGGGAGGTAGGTGTGTCATTGTCAAGGTCTACAGTGATGGTAAAATGATGCTTTATGAATGTAAACACAGACACTTATCCACAAGGTGCAAAACACTGGTAAAGTTTTGAAATAAGATCAAAATAAGATTGAAATAAGCAACCTAATTTCAACCTGAAAGAGCATGCTTTTTACTTACTGAAGACAAGACTGAATGCATAAAGACCAATAAACAAGCAACAGCTGAACGCAACTACAGTAAAGGCCTGGTAGTGGCCTTCCCTCATCTTGAGGGAAGAATTCTAGGGTTCTTCGTATTTTAAATGACCAAGCCTAGGTATTGTCATTTTTTCAAATGTAGTTGGAGGTAGCTATGTATGCAGAGATATTAAATTATTTTAGGTGAGTAACAGAAAGAGGTTAATGATTCGGACTGTTTTAAAACATCATCAATCACTTATTTTATAAAGCCGACTTTGCTGTCCTGCTTTGCACGTCATTGAGCTGCAATGCAATTTTCAATAGTTATGTAACACACAGTGTGTTGAGGGGGATAGGCTTATCGATGTATATTTAATTTCACCTTTTGCAAGCAATGTCACAACAGGCACCTATTCAAAACCACTCGCTCTTGATATAGTAAAAACGGGGAATAAAATTTTTATAACAGTAGGCCACACATGATCACCCTAACTTATCCCACAGTTAAAGTTGTTTTGGTTTCCACTTTACTAGTCTTTAGTTGTTTATCAGATTTAAACAAAAAAACATCCAATTAACATAAAATAAATGATACACTAACACTGATAATAGAAGAGGTACATATCAGCTCTGCCAATGCATTACCGACAGTAATCTTGGTCTGATCTAATACTGACTTGGAGAGACATTTGAAGTTGTCTCTTTTTTTCATGAAAATCACTAATCTGACAATCAGGAAAGTATAATATATAAGAGTGGGACTAAATATGTGACAGTATACGTATGTGTCTCAAAGAGATTACCTGTCGAATTCTGTGGATTTTCTTCTCATCTGTCTCTGCGATGTACAGGATGCCATTGTATGATAAGGCAATAGCTGTAGCTCCCTCTAGCATGGTCTGCACAGCTCTCTTGCCCATTGTATATTCTATACCAGGAACCTGACAGTGCATGGGGCGACCTGCTACAATACGAACCTGAACACACATACATATATGATTAAATAACACTGTGTACTTTTTGTTATGGTAAAGTGGAATTAAGCAATTTCATGATTGAAAGACTTTACTTATGTTACAAAAAAATGCAAATTTATTTAAGAAAATATTTCCTAAAGTCTTCTTGAAGTTTGGTTACGAATTTCCAAAAAGCTGAACATAAAACAGGCCATTTGTAAAACATGCACTTGTGCCAAACTGGGCATTAACAATACCTGTCTATTTTCGGTGATCTGCAGCACAACATTGTTGTCCAGGACATAGATGGAGTTATCCATAGGGTTGATTGCTAAATCTGTGGGCCATTCTAGACGAACCTGCATATAGAGAAGACAGAGAGTAAGTGGAGTGGGATTTTCCCTTCACACATAATTAAGGGCTCTCAAGTGTCACGCATTGTCTTTAGTCACGCACTCCCGCCACACATTGAATTTCTCACGCCGAAAAATAATTTGTAGGCTAGTATGCCACAGCGCCCAATATTTCTCACCCCGCGGCACAGCAGCGACTCACTATGAAACAAGCGCGTCTCCGCTGGAGTCCTAGAGCCTTCACTTTCCAGCCAATCAAAAAGGAGAAAGGGCCTAAACAATAGCCAATCAGAAAAAAGCAGTATTGTATCTGGGTAAAATGCAACACAACAACCAATGAAAAGACATCCTGGAATTATTCGTGATTCTGCTACTTGTGACGTGATCTTCAGAAAATTTCCTTGACTTAAAGCACATAGTAAGTCATCTTCTGTTTTAATGCAGGGTGTCCGCGGGGTTTTAAAAAGTATTAAAAGGTAGTAAACCACATAAGCAAAATTAAGGCCATTAAAAAAGTATTAAAGCGCATTAAACATTTTCTTGTAATTTATGTAACGTGGGATTAGACTCGTTCATTTGAATTAGACGATTATGCTGACGTCATATTCAGTGGTCGCAAGTCGTCTCAGTTTGCGCTTAAAAACACTGGGCTTGTTCCAGATGAACTGCGCCTCACCTGAAAAAAAGACGAGAGCAGACGAACGCAGCAGGAGGAGGAGGAGGCTGAAAGTCTCTATGAAGTCAGACAGTTTCTAACGTTTCTAGCAGCATGACAGCTCCTGTGTGTCCTCACATCCTGTGAGATCGGCTGCTGATTAAATGAATGTGTATTTTCCACTAACTGTCTGTTGTTGAAATGCGCTACAAAAGATGCTGTGTTTATGGTTCATGTATTTGACATGAAACATAGTAAATTGTGATGAAACGTTGTAATATCAGTTAAAAACTACAAATAAAAACATAAGTCAGTCAATGGAGACACAAGACAGACATTTGATTATTGATCTGTCATATATTTAGACTGTCAGGATTGAAAAATCTGTGCAGATGTTATTTTAGTGATCTGAGAGTAATCTGTGACTTCACAGTCTAGTTTAAGATAAATTAGCTTTTCTGATCAATCACAGCACTTATTCAGTAATGGACTCGATCTTCACAGTGAAAGCTCAGACTAATGAATCAAAATTTTTCAAAGTAAATAAAAGAGGAAACGTTTCTACTAAAGATCATGTTGTTGATCAAACACCTGAATCAATCAGATCTTAGATCAGGTGAGAGTAAGTGTTTCACATGTGGTCTTACAGTCAGTGGAAACCAACTACAGCACCTGAATTATTTTTTTAACTGACTCCAAAATTTCCGACAGCCTTGTTGCTTAAAACTGCTCCTCTTTGCTCTCTGTGCTGCTGCCACTGTTACTCTCCAAACCAAACGCCACCGCTGCATCAACAGCAGATCTCCAGGTGACCTCAGTCCCTCTGGCAAGTTGCAGTGTAGCAACGCAGATTTTTTATTCTCTATGCATCATAAACAGAACCTTTAGTAGAGGCTCCAGTCACAAAGAACCACATTGGTTTTTGTAACTACAACGTCTACATGAAAGTCTGGGGGCAGTATTGCTTGTTATTGTTTGTTAAGACTGCATACAGTCCTACCAACGAAGAAAAACGTCTGAGGAGAAGAAGAATGTAGAGGAAAGTAAATGTGGTTCCATAGTGTGGGAGCACAAAAAAAGTTGAATGCAGAATATACAAAGCGGAGCTGTCTGTGCAACCACAGTTCGCAGGCATCAAAATAGTCAGGCATGAAAAAAAAATTGAAAATGATTACTTGACTACCAAAATAATCATTAGTTGCAGCCCTAGTCAGAGATCATAATTATATGATAATTATATGATGATTATATCATAATTATATGATATCTGATACTATATCTGATACTTCTGATTCAGAAACTAGTGTACAGTACAGTGCAGTGTATTTCCTGGCTAAATACAGCCAACTTTGTTTGTCAAAGTGAACTCCAAGTTGACTGAATCAATGCCTATGGCCTATACATACTACATAGATATAGCCATGTTCTTTGTATGCAGCGTTTTAACTCGCATTTTCTTGCTAGTTAAAAAAATATGCAAAAATGTTTTCCATAGACATACAATGATCTGTTTTCAAATATAAAACAGCCCTGAAACCACACTGGAATTACGGCACAGTGCCAGACATCCTTAACCCATGCCATCAGATATAAGCTGTTCTGTGATGTTACATACAGTGTTGGTCAGTCTTAATAATAATAATAATAATAATAATAATAGATTAATCCCCTTAGGGAAATTCTTGTGGACAGGCTGCCCCTTTGAGGCGCCAAGGGTTCATTGTTCAGGGACACTTTTGTAAAACAATGTATGGCCAGGAATTGTGGGGAACTAGGAAGCAAACCTTGTAGACTACTGGCCTACCAACTTGCCATGGTTGTCCTGGCATAATCAGTCTTTGCATGCTACCTGTCTTATGTGCATGCTGGTATCGCAGGTCAAAGGTCGTGCAGAGGTTAGATCATTGCTGCCCAGGACTGTGGAGATGATTCCATTACGATCCACTTTCCTGATCATAGTTCCATCCACAAAGTAGATCAAACCATTTTTATCAACTGCAATTCCTATAGGAAACACAGAACATACATAAAATTCAACATATTGTCATCCAGTTGGTTATTAATATATCACAAAACCAGGATGTAAAATAGAAAATGAAAGTGAGGTCTTCTGTAGGGAGGTCAGAGTGCTGCTGCAGCAGACAATAAATAAGGAACACAAGAAAGACAAATCATAAATTAGAACATACAGAGCCTCTGTGTATTAAGTAAAATTAACACTTAGACATACATTTAAATGCATTCTAGAAATGTAAGACACTGGACATAAGACATATATCATGGTATATCCATCCATCCATTATCTGAACCGCTTGTCCTCTCAAGGGTCACAGGGGACCTGGAGCCTATCCCAGCTGTCATAACTTTGCCCATTTGTTATTCAGAACTTATTCATACATCTAATTCCCCTAGTTTCATTTCTATCAGAATAACAAACCAGACCTGCAGAACACAATGTACTGCTAATTCTGCGAATAAACACACTTAATCTAAATTCCCAATTTCAGAGGTGTTAAACAATAAACTGGCTCAGTACTGTTGAAACAGTTCTGTCATAAATAACTCTGGTTTGCTCTGGCTTCTCAGTCTCTTTATGCAAATTTTTTCTTTATTTTTATTTTATGTTTTTGAATGAGACATAAAAAAGGTAGTTGCTGCCACTTGCTAAATCATAAATAAACTGTGAACCAATTACCAATGTGTTACCAATTATCATTTTACATCTCTCAACTCTGGATGGTAAAAAGAAAATGGAGAACATGAAGAGAACCCATGCAGACACATGGAGAACATGGATTCAAACCTATCTCATGGTATATAATATACATTATTTCAATATGTTCTGAGTATTGTTCATTGCTACTTGGTGAACTTGGTGAACAAAATACAAGTTACTAGTGTTAATGCCTAACCAGTAGTATGATGTGGAGCAAGAATGACTCCAATTTCAAAGCAGAGTCTTTAAATTATAAATTGGCTTACTTCATTTAGTGTTCTTCTCAAGCAGAAAACACTTTTTTGTACCTCCAGCACCAGGTTCTCTTTAGAGACATATTATTCTCTACACTGTGAATTTGCATCCACACCATACATGCATATTTATTCTAGAATACATATTGTTGGCTGTTAGTTTGTGATGATAATTTTAGTAAAATAGTGCTGTATTTCCTACAGCAAGATGCAGTAAAAGAAGGAACAAAACTCTTTGGACCTATCGGCTCTTTTTTGCGAACGAATTTGGCTCAGCTCACCAAGAAGAGCCATCTTTCTCTGCTCCTAAACGGCTCTTTTTAAAAAACCTGCCCCTCTCTTCGTTTAACCTGATGCTGATTAGCGTGACCTGATTCGAGCTTGTTAAAAATAAGACGCCGTCTCGTGGGCGGGCTTTTTCGGAAGACAACGTGTTCCGGCCACTGTCTTCCTTAATGTTTGAGCAGCTCAAAAACCCGGACAATCATTACTACAAACATTAATAAAATGGCTGTGGAACAGTTTTTGGTTGTTTTGGATATTAAAAATGTCTTCCAGTCCCAATGTTAAATGTTTTTTAGAAATTAAAGTTTATTGATCGTTGAAAGGGTGTACTTGCCTTAATATGCCATTATCATTACATCAGTTGAAAATGGTCTCACAGCGACAATATTAGAGTCATCATTGTGCATATATTGATATCAGTTTATATCGATATTGGAAGTTAAGAGTTAGACTTAATCGGTACATCAGATATCGGTAAAAAAGCCAATATCAAACATCCCTACTGGATAGGTGTTTTTTTTGCCTTTCTGCTGCCCTGTAGTGGAATAGTGTCTTTTATCACAGTCTTGTTTTGTGTGTGTAATTAGGTAACTGAAAAGGGAAATCCGTCTGAAAAAGGTTTAGAACCTATTAAAATATATAGAATATATACTCTGCAGTATCGTAACACTAATCACTGCTCCACCTGGCGGACCCATATAACATTGTAGCAGGCTTTTGAGGAGGTTGATAGGGGGCATTAACAAAGCATTACGTCATTGCGAGGGGGGGGGGGGGGGGGGTTCAAGATTAAGCCG
>JAUYWH010000001.1:24403910-24421662 GCA_034779795.1 Ctenopoma multispine
CCACTGTTGCCTTACATGCTTGCTCAAGTGGGACTGTTGGGTTTTCTACATTATTCTGTATATATTTATATAATGTGAAAGGTCTTAAACCTTACAAGTGCCCTCAAGTGTAAAGTGCCCTGAGATGACTTGTGTCGTGAATTGGCGCTATATAAATAAAGCTGAATTGAATTGAATTGATATAGTCATTTACTATATCGCACATGGAACAAGTCAAGATACATTGAATATATTCGTTGTATCACCCACCCCTACAGCCAACCCCAAAGAGAAAACATGCTATTAGACCTACAGGCAAGTAGGGGTAGGACCCAGGGTGGACTACCATGTGTACATAGCAATAGATGCCTGTAAAAGCAGCTGCTCCCTCTTTATTTCTTCCTAAAATTCTACATTTTAAACATTTGATATGTCTTCTATTGTGAATAAAATAGGAATTTATGAAATCTGCAAATCATTGCATTCTACTTTTAAGTAGTTCAGTAGTAGTAGTAGTAAGCTTTTAGAATTGGGGTTGTAGTTTAATTTTAATTTATCAAATAAAATTAAATTAAAAAGATAAAGAAAAATGCACAAAAAAGGCACAAAGGGATAATAATACAATAATGGTTGCTGGTTAACATTAAAGAAAAAAAACAAACCACTTCACACCTGAAGGTTTCCTGGGCTAGAGAAACTAATTAATCTAATTAGTAATTAATCGCACTCAGGTGTGACTAAATCAAGTGGACCAAGACCTCCAAAAAGAGGTTCACCTGACTCTGCACCAAATGCGAACTCTGGTGCGGTCGTTCCCGTGGCACGACACATCTGACCAATAAGTCAGAGAGAGACTTCTCGCGTGATTTAAAGTGACGCATTTTGGTTCGCTTGGATTTTTCCCCGTGTGAAAGGAAACCGAACCAAGAAGAAAATGATACAATGATACCATCTCAACAACTGATTTGGACTATACCAAACAAACTATGGTGTGAAAGCGCCCTAAGCTTGACTTGTTTAGGAAGAACACACACCACTACGTATAGTAGTATACTGGAAGTAGAAATAGCACTGCATTCCAATATGAAGCTATCATGCCAAGTACAGTGGAGGGGGCACTATGATTTGGGGTTGTTTTGCTGCCTCTGACCTTGGACAGCTTGCTATCTTGAAGGAAAAAATGTATTCTCAAGTTTATCATGGTATCTTAAGTGATAATGTCAGCACTCTAAATGTTAAAGTAAATGTTTTATAGAATGACTTCAAAGGAAAATACAAAGGAAATCTTCCTTTTGGACCGGTCCTGTTAAAAGTCAGTCAGAGAGATATCATAACATAGTGCTGCCAAAAGAGGTCTGATAAGATATTGAATAAATCTAGGTTATCAAGGTGTACTTATTCTGCCACCTTTGTGAATGTAGAAGTCACTTGTGTGACTCAGTTGAAGTATCAGATCACATGCTATGATTAATTTAGACACAAAGTGTGATTCTGACCCAAAACAATTCTATTGTTATAATATTTTAACTGTTCCCATAATACATTCCAACTATCACTAAATTACTTTGATACTGAAAATAATATTATTCTTAGGCAAGTCCTGAAGTTTGCGTAAGTGCTTCATTCAGAGCTTCATTTTTACTCTTCCTATGTCCTTGATCTACGTTACTAACGAGAACAAGAAGAGTGTAGAAGAAGAAAATGCTAAAACACATCTTCTGAGAAATTCCATACCTGTGTTTCAGGTATAATGGGTCCATCCTCAGGTGAAGTTCTATAAAAGGTAGACAGAGGAGAAGCAACAATGACAGGACTAGGTCTGATGAAGCCACTCAGGTCACAGCTGGGAATGTCATTCTCCTCCTGAACAAAGAACATAGAGGTTGCCAGTTATTCTTCTCAATCACTGAGCTAGTTAAATAATGTTCCTGAAAAATTTTGGTCACAGCTAAGAATGTCATCAAGTGTCCCACAGTAATCAATTAGTTATTTCAGTAGAAAACAATGAAAAGTCAAAAATGTATGTAGTAAATGTATAAAGTAACTGGATGGTTTCAAACTGTAAATTCAGTAGTGCAATCAATTCCTTTGTCTGCCAATTATCAATTCATGACCCCGCGTTACCAGACAAATAAGAAAATAAGACAGTCAGCAGTGACACCACTTACCTTCTTCATGACCAGTGTGTCCATCACATAGAAGACATTCCACGGCACCCACACAGTCCTGTACTGAGTGAGGAATGGAGAACGCTCAAAACTCAGTGTCAGAGATGCCCCGCCATTTGCCAGGAGATCAAACCTGGTAAAGTAATAAACTGCTGTCAGCTGAAAATTTGTAATTGTAAATTGTAAAATTGTAATATAATAAAAGTGGATTTAACCAATAACCAATTTCTGACCGACTTCCGTCAAACATGTAAGAGGCGATTTGCCCTCATGAGCTTTACAGGTAACTGGTTCTTAAATGTTTAACTGAAGATGAATTTATTTGTACTGCCCTATGAATTTTTCAGTGTGTGTGTGTGTGTGTGTGTTTGTGTGTGTGTGAGCATGTGTTTGTGTCTTTTACTCAAATTGTGTTTCTGTATGCATCTGTATATTTAGTGAGCTGACAAAGAATAATAAAGAAGTAAGGTAACTGTAGGGAATATGTATGGTACATAGCAAACAAGAGTTTTACACATGTTGTATATAAATAGTAAATAAATACACACATCCCATCCTTGCGTGTTACAGTATATCCATGTTCTGGATAATGGACAAATGTCACATTGACTCCAATCAGAGGTGTTCCGTCAGCTGTCAACACCTGACCTCGAATTATTGAAATCAAGCTAGAGAGAGACATAGCACAGATAGGTTATCATTATTAAAGCTGCACTGTACAATATTTTCAAAAGAAATTACAGTAGAAACAACTCAGAGTCTTTGGCTTCAGTCTCTGTAGTTGGATAAAGCCATTGTTGAAAAAAACTTTTTTTTTATTACAGGTTTGTGGTAATCTGCTTTTATGAAACATTCAGGGTAGAAGAAAAATGTGACAAAAGCAGAAAAATGGCTCAACAGAATTGGCTTCATGTTTCTTTTCCATCAGTAGCCTTTCACTCTACATATTTTACAAACTCCCTCCCTCTCTTCGTCTCTTATTATTTTTAATGAAAGTTACAGTATCCCTGAGGTAGATGTGGACACAAATGGCTTTTGGTAAGGAAAAATACAATTACATTATTATCTGTCTATTCCATAAATCCTCCTAATATCATAAATAAAATTGAACCAAGTTATGACTAGCATGCAGAAGCTTTATGACTGAAACAGGCACCTCTATATATATGCCCCACTGGCTCAGCTGGCACAACGAGGACAAAGAAGAGGGTGTCCACACGTTTGACTTTATATATATATATACACTACAGTGGTGTTCAGACACTTGAAAATTAGTTAATTGTTATGGAATGTAATGTTTTAGAACAGAATAGATAGAACAGAATAATTTATTTATCCAATTAATGATAAATTCAAGTGTTAGAGTTTTTATAAAAAAATGAATATAGGAAAAGAACAACCAAGTTAGTTATCTATATACACAAAATAACCCTATATACATAAGCAACCAAAAAATTTAACAAGATGTACAGAGATACAGTGTTCAGCATAAATGAGTACACCCCAACAGATCTGTCAGAAAACCTTTAAGTTTTCTTTCAGAATCAACATATTAAATGGGATACTGTACAACAAAATACTTAAATGTGGGCCACTGATTGCTAGATTTGTTAATTTTCTCAAAAATGTAAATATCCTAACAAATTAATGCACAACCATGTTGCAAAAATGAATACACCCTATTAAAAGGCTTAGGAACAAAGCAAAATTTTAGACCATCAAATGTGAATTACGGCTTTACAGCATTAAACAGACATTTTGACTATAAATTGGCATTACGTAACAAAGAAACCCTTTACCTATCAAAGGGGGTGTGCTTTTTATTCTGAGCACCGTATGTACACAATTGTGAAAAGAGCTGAATGATCTGGATGAGATGTTTGCCCTTTAACTTCATTTGTTACTGCATATTTATCTGCTTTACATGTCTGCACTAAAATATAAAAACAAAAACACAATTACCTTTTATTGAATGGACTTTCTTCTGTAATAACATGAGTAGACTCAGGACCAACTAGGAAGTAAATGCGCTGGTAAAAAGACCTGGCAGCCTAAGGAAATTAAAAGGAAATTAGTAAGCCTTGGGATACCTGTGTGTGTTTTTGCTGGTCCTACAAACCTGCCTAATGTTTTGTCTCTTACTGGTTATCTTATTATTCTCTTTCTATTTCTTCTCACCCTGGCCGATTAAGACAGATGGTTGCTGAGCCTGGTTCTGCTGGAGGTTTCTTACGTTAAAAGGAGGTTTTCGTCTCCACTGTTGCCTTTCTATACAATGTTGTGACCCCCAAACCTCCATTTCACCCTTTCTGATTTTTTATTTATTTGTACATTTGTGTCACTTAAATGATTCAGATCATCAAACAAAGTTTAAAATTACACAAAGGTAACCTGAGGAAATACTATATGCAACTGATAGATGATGATTTAATTTATTAATAGAAAAAAATCTGTCCAAATCTGCCTGGTCCTAGGTGGAAAAGGAATTGCCCCTAAACCTAATAACTGCTTGTCCTACCCTTTGCAGCAACAACTGCAATCACATATTTGTAATAACTGTAATGAGTGTTTCAAATCACTTTGGAGGAATGTTAGCCCACTCTTCTTTACAGAATTGTTTTAATTCAGCCACATCAAAGGGTTTCAAGCATAAATTTCCTGTTTAAATTCATGCCACAGCATCTCAATCTATTTTAGTCTAGACTTTGACTAGACCACTCCAAAACCATAATGTTGTTTTTTTTCAAGCCATTCAGAAGTTGACATTAGCCTGCTGCATATCCCAAGTAAGGATGATCCTTTTTTTTTTTTTTTTGGTCAGCAGTGGCTTTTGCCTCAGAACTCTTCCACGGATGCCATTGTCCCAAAGTCTTTGAAATAGCTTTGTAACCCTTTCCAGACTGATACATATGAGTTACTTTGTTTCTCATTTGTTCTTTCATTTCTTTAGACTGTGCAATGATGTTTTTTGTTGTGATTATGTGCTGTATGAATAAGCTGAAGTGAAATATATTTTGCTAAACTAAAAGGTAATATCAGTTTGTATCCTAGTTTTATTGTATTTCTGATTAGACCTTCTTACCTGCTGAGGGGCCAGTGAGGATGGAGACTGGCTCAGCACCTCCACTGGGTCAGGTGATCCTTGGCAGTATAACTGGTTCTGACAAGCGGGTTGCAAACAGCAGTCTGGATCCATACAGTCAACCAAACCATCTGAGAAACAGTTAAGAACCAACAAGGAATGAAGACAGGATTAAGAAAAATGAACAATGCAGGCATACCCTGAGCACAGAGGAATGCAGCTGTAATAAGGAGAGAGACAAAAAGAGACAAAATGGGGGATAATCATCCCCCATTTTGTCTCTTTTAGATAGGGACTGACTTTTAAATGTCAAACATTTCAGAATGAAAACTTTGGCTGTGCCAAGCAAATCTGTGTGATCAAATCTATGATGATAAACTGTTTTGGCTGGATTAAACACACACACACACACACACACACACACATACACACACACACACACACACACACACACACTTCAGAATGCAAAGTTACCAAATAAGTTAATTAACAACATATTCTCATTATGTTGGTAGAAAATGCAATCAGGTCACGTTTGCTTTAAAATGTATTTGCAATTATACAGTATAGGCCAAAAGTTTTGAAACATTTAATTCATTCAATGTTGTTTTCTTTATTTTCATGACCATTTACATTGGTAGTTTCTCACTGAAGGCATCAAAACTATGAATGAACACATGTAGAGTTATGTACTTTGCTACATCGGAGTATGCTCCAATTACTGCTTTGCACACTCTTGGCATTCTCTCGATGAGCTTCAAAACGTAGTCACCTGAAATGGTTTTCCAACAGTCTTGAAGGAGTTCCCAGAGGTGTTTAGCACTTGTTGGCCCCTTTGCCTTCACTCTGCGGTCCAGCTCACCCCAAAACACATTGAATAAGAAGGTGTGTCCAAACATTTGGCCTGTACTGTATATTATACAGTATAAAAGCTACATTTCCATGATACGCAAGAAGTGTGCCAAGACGAAAAGATGGCAATGGAACACTTGAACAGTATTGATGGAATGAGAGAATAAGAGAGAAGGAAGGGATAAGTGAAGAAGGGAGGAAGAGAGGAGGAGCAGTAGAGTGGTGTGGTTGGACAGATGGAGGAAAGTAAAGTAATGAAATCCAGGCTACTGTTTATCTTTGTTAGCTTGTGAAAGCCAGTTGTACATCTGGTGAACAGGCACTGGGGATTACCCTTAAATACACATACACAATAACTGACACAGTGAGCCCCTCCTCCACCCTCTTTTCTGTCATCTTTTCTTTCTCTCTCTCTCATCTTCTTTCTTCTCCTTTCAAATTACCTCACAATTATAAAACCTAGTCCTGGAGTGTCATTCATTTTAGCATGTGTAAAACACATTTTAAATGTGTGCATAGGAGCTGTCTGTACAAACACAAATATAAGTAATTATCAAAGCGAACTGTGCACAGCTTTCCATAATGAGTGATGATAAGTCTGACATGTTCTATGTTCATTTACTCGCATTCACTTGCATTCATTTAAAACAGGAACCTCTCCAAAATACCGAATATGGACAAACACCTGAAACTCTGAAAGTCCTATTAGTCTTTTGTTGTGGCCAACAGTAGCAAAACAATATGAGAACAACAGACATGGTAAGATACTATAAAAAGATCCTGTAGATTTGAAAAGCTACTAATTACGCAATGGACTCATGGAAAAAGCATAAGTTTACATTTTCATGTATTCCCACATTGTTACTGACAGTATTGTGTTCTGCGTAGTGTTTTTAATAGTCCTTTTAGATTTATCCTAGTAGTGTCCTTTTAATGCTGGATTTTAAAGAAATCTCAAAATTTTAGTGTCATTCATCTCAAAATGATTAAAAATCAAAATGATTTTCTTGTAACATAACACTGTTTCTTTTTCATTATCAAAATTAACCTGATGGTATGCTTACATATCATCTGCTTGTTAGAATATAACGTTAAATGCAAGACAGCATGGGACCATTCCAGTGCATCAATCCACTAAATCTTGTGGCAGCAAATCACTGGTAACTGTATTGAGTGTAGTTTCATTGCTATGAAAAGAACAGACCCTAGATAGGAAGTTTTCAAGAAAAAAATTGTTATTCGATTAAATAAATTAATTGATTACAGATGTTATATAAAGCTTTGAAGCCAGTCTGAAATAATTTAAACCAATGAATCCAGGGTGCACTAGATCCAGAAGCGCCAGTGGAAAGAATATTGTTGTTAATAGACGACCGTCCAGACCAGTAGAGTCAAAAACACATTTTGAAAACTAAGTGGATAGAAAGAGAGTAGGAATATGATTTTATGGAGTTGCCTGTTTTTTTATAGAGTTGATAAATTGCCACAAAATAAGAGAACAAAAGAAGTTCTACTAAACACTGAAACTAGGATGAGTCAAGAACAAACATCAGAGGCAAGAATAAACTCTGGGCATGGGCAAAGGCTTTGGAAAGGTATTACATCCACAGGAACAGTTGATCCTGCGGCCACTGGGAGGGCATGACAACAGGACTGGGTCATTATTCAGACAAGCTAGAGGTGCAAAGGTTTTGAAAAGTGGAATATTGCAATCATCATCTTTTTTATAGTAGTGATGCAATTAACATTTTAAAAGCATGTGAAATCCAAATTAATCTCAGATCTTTTGATACAGCATGGTGTGAGCTTTAAGACACGACATGACTATGTTCTTGGATAATTATTTGCATCACTGCCTTCATCCCATGTTTCTCAATCCATCAAAGAAATATACCTGCTCAAATATTTAGCAATCTGCACAATCTCAGAATGTATAGACACAAACATACCTCCTTCATTGTCCTTGCCATCGGTACAGAGAGTTTCCATCGCCACATGACAACCAGCCCCCCTCCACCCTGATTGGCAGATGCAGTGCCAGCCACTGGCTTCCAGAGTGCATCGTCCATTGTTGTTGCAGAGTCCTGGACAACCCTCTAGGCACAGGAACAAACACAGTTAAAAGAAGTTAGAGCAATACTAATGAGTGGGTGTGGTCAGGGCTTTCAACCAATATACATTTTTGAAGGTAGTTTTGTTCTAAAGTGCTGAAATTGATTTTTATTGGACCGTTTTCATGCCAAAATGCTTAATATTCAGTATTTCCTCCTGAGCCTAAAAGAGCGTCTAAAACAGCACTGAGGCCACCATGGGCAACATATATCCACTCAAAGTCAGAAACAGCCTTAGGTGGTCTGGCTGTATGTTAAGTAAGGATAGATTCATTGTAGGCTGTCCACACTGTATGGAATTCTTCACAGCACTCTGAAGTTATTACTTAGTTTACACATCTGACAAAATAAAAAAAAAACAAATACATGTTGTCTACTCTTGACAATCGTGTATTAAGCTCTGGCCCCACTGTTGTTAAATACTTCAGTTGGAGAAAAACAGACATAAAACGCAAAAATGACACAGTTTGGATTATAATTATGAATGTAAGATGTTATGTAGCCTGTGTAAACAGCTGCACTAAATGAACTTAAGTGTATCTGTTCCCTCACATGTGGAAGTAAATTCAAATTGGGTAGAGTAGAGTAGAGACATGGGCTGCATCTAAAATCACTCCCTACTTACTCATTCACCACTCACTGTAAAATGTACACACAGTCCACTAAATTGTGAACAGTAAATTAAGATTTTGGACACTTCTAATCATCCTTATATTGCATCATCACTAATAAGTGTTCTCTTAAATTGAGGGCAGTGCATTCTGGGACTATTAGCAGAAACTAGTGTGCATACCATGTATAATTAAATTTTTATTCCACTGTGGAAAGTTTGAGTGCACTATGCAGTGAACAGGTTTACATTGTTGATATTCAGAAATCACTAAAATGTATAAGTAAAATATATGAATGAAGAAACAAATGTATTATTTTTTTAAAGCACTGACTATAACCTCACAGTAAATATAAGAATAACAAAAGTAATAACAATGGGTGTGCATCATTGATTGTTCCCATGGAAAAGCTCTACTGTGCACTCAGAAAAGATGAAAATTGAATTTCTTTTAATATTTGTGCATGTTCTGAAAGTCCAACATATTTCAAGACAAAGGGGAAAAAAATCACTCAAAACTTGAAATCTCCAAGCTGTACATTGGAGAAACCAAACAGCCGCTACACATGAGGATGGCCCAGCACAGAAGGAGCAACGCCTCAGGGCCTGAATCAGCTGTGGACACTCATTTATGGACAAAATGTACAAATACTGGATAAAGAAGAAAGGTTGTTTGAGGGAGGAGTGAGGGAAGCTTTGCATGTGCAAATAAACAACCCCTCATTCAACAGAGGTGGTGGCCTCAGACATAACTTATCTTCAACCTACGATGCTGCCCTTTCATCCATCCCCAGGAAAATCAGACCCAATTCACACGTCAACCAGGTTGGTCACACTTAACGACCCACTTAATGGGGACAGGAGGAGCTGCCAGCGGTGGGGCTGTTATATCCACCCATACTCATTCCCTGCCTTTGTTTCACTTAACAAGCCTGTTCAAGGCAGATGTGAGGTGAAACCAATCTGGAGGATAAATTTGTCACTAACCAACTTCCCTCAGATTGTAAAAGTTCTATGGATGCAGAATGAAACGTCTCTACCTTAAAGAAAGAAGTCCAGTTTCCACGACTCAACCTTCAGACATGGTCTTTAACATGTGTCTAACTTCAATTGCACTAGTCTAATTGAACTAGTCTAATTCAATTCCACACTAACTATTACCACCACACAATGAGTGTACTGTGACTGTTGTGACATGAATTTATACTGACTACACACATTTGTCATGTCTATTCCAACCAAACATCTCAACTTCATTTGTCAGTTTAATGTGACTATATTTTGAGATAAGAGTGTTTTGGAAATATACAGATTTTCATCAGCTGTTAATGGAAAAAATAATTTGGGAGACACCTCAATAAACATTATTTTTAAAGCTCTAAAAGCTGTTTCAGGATGGAGAAATACTTAACACTTGTTTTTGGCATAAAAGTTTTTAAACGTAAACACGTTTGTGTTAGCACAAAATGTTAGTCATCAGCAGCTTTAGTCCAAAAACATCATACTCCAAAAATGTTTTAAACTGTGATGTGTATAAACACTTCACCAATGTGATCAATGTTTCTCCAATAAATGGACTGAGAGACTAAAAGACAGATCAGTAGGTAAATAACAAAGATCCATACATTAATTCACATGTAAGGGACAAAGACTGACAGACAGACAGACACGAAGTCAGCCTTTGGTGAAATGTACTGGCGTTGTAGTTTCACATGAACCACACAGACTGCTTAAAGTCAAAGTTGCTTTTAAGTGCTGCATGACTTCAATTGGAAATTAATTCATAATAATATTTTTTTTCATCTGTAAACAGAGAAAGAAGATGTTATTTGCATAATAATACAATAAATACGAACAAAAAAATTAATAAATTAACACCCCAAAACTAAAGTGGATAGCATAACAGAGAATGATTCTGTTTGAACCAAATCTGAGGGAAGTTTAACAATAAACAACAAGCTGTTGTCAGTGACCACAATTTGTTCGTAGGTCTTTTTCTTCTAGTCAGTGTGAAAAACAAAAAACAAAATCACAGTTTTAATCCATGTGAAAACACAACAGGTACACAAATACACAGTACACAAAGTATAGGGAGGACAGGGTGACTTGGACTGCATGCCTCCAAACACTATACTTTATGCCTCTGTTTGACATTCCTCGATCACAGAATAGACAATGAGGCTGGCAATCAGAGAGACCGATTAAACAGTGAGGATCAGAACCAAGCAAAGTCCAGCTGAAAAGACAGAATGAGAGATGGAGGTAAAGATGGAGAGATTGGCTGTGAGGAGGGGTAAGAGAAAAAAAACAGAAAGACTCTAAAGTGAAGATAGATTAAAGACAGATAGGAGCTGGCTAAATTAACAAATACATATATATCAGGCTTCTGGATGCAAGACAAACAGGAGTCACAGACTTGGGGTTTGTGTTTTATTTGTGTGTGTGCATTATCATTTTTGTGTGTTGGTGCTTGCGTGCATCTTCATCTATATTGTCTTGTTTTGAGTGTGAGAATAAGAGAGAGGGAGAGATAATAATTATGTAACCAGAAAAACAAACAAACAAAAAACAACCAGAAACAAAGACTGCAGAAATAACAGTAGAAGTTCTAACACAATACAGAAATACAAAACCATATACACTGAGACTGAGACATAAAGTGAGAAAACCAAAGGAAATATCTGAATCAATGAGAATTCAAGTGAACAAAGCAAAGTGTGAAGTGACTGTATTTTGGGACATTAAGGCCTTATTAAATCTTTGGTATGAATTACCTTTATATCCTGAGAATAGGAGAGGGCACGAGGGAGAGAGGGAGGAAAATTAGGGAAAAAAGTAAATTGAAACAAAAGCAACACTGCCAAATATACTCTGTGATGGATAGATGAAAATGCCAGCCAAAAGAAGAGGAGGACAGGAGGAAAGCGCAAGGTTCACGGGAGTGCATTAACACAGGGAGTAGAACCTCTACAGAGTAAAAATGTGTTTTGAATCTGTCTTCATTTATACTTAAATTACATCAGGACACAGGAGCAAAAGGCAGCTGAAGAAATATAAAAAATTAAACAAAGAAACATTCGTAAACAACAAACCTTTAGTAAACACCAAAGGAACTGAATAAAAAAATAATACACTACCAATCAAACAGAAGTTGGACAGAGAGAACTGATATTACTGAAATAATGTGAAGTGTAGAGTAAATCAGAATTTTGAGCAAGTCATTAGTTGAGGCAAGTTGGAGCTACTTTTTGTGTCCTAACTGCACTTCCTCTAATGTGCACTAGACGCTGACTCACACAATTGTTTAAGGCCTATTTCAGGCAAACTCATACTTTCCACATCCTCTGCAGTGATATTTGCGATGTTAAATTCAGCACTTTCCAACTCCATGACAGTCTGGACGAATTCACAAACTTATGGAAAAGGTTCAACATTCAAAGTAAGGTCACATCTGAAGAACCAATGAACAACTCAAAATTAAAAACCTGATGTATCCTGTAATAAACTCTTCAGGTTTATTTTTTCTGCTAAGTAAATGTTCTTCATAGGCAGATGGAAATAAGGCCATTATACATTTTCTTGGCTAAGGAAAATATTTTTATTCTGAAATGTTCAAAGCAACAGTAAAGGTACATGTCATCAGAGCTCGGAATTGAGAGCGGATATGAGATAATTGCCAAGTTATTAAAAGATCGATCTGATTTTTAAAAAATAAATTAGAAAAAAAACTATTGCTGACGAAGGCCACAGCTCCACAGTACATGAAGAGAACAGCAAAGGATGATGAGAGGAAGACACAAAGCTAGTGATGAGGGTAACAAGAGAAAACATTACAGTACCTTTTACTCTAATGTCCGGATTGTGAGCTTTGATAAAGAAGAGAAAGAGAAAATATACATAGAGAGGGAGCATTTAGTCCAGAGACGTAATCAGAAGAATTGTTAACAAATCACAGTCAGGGATGACAGCTGATTACAGAAGTCAGCCTGTGACCCACCAGAAAGGTGAATGAGAAAAAACAGAGAGAGATCAAATAACCCACAGAGATTCAGTCAAACAAAGAAAGGGAAAAAACAGAAGATCAGGAATATTTATGTCCACATCTATGAAGCCTGAAACACCAGCATAAATCTTCAAGGTCCAAAATCAGGCTAGATCAGTGATTCTCAAACTGTGGAACAGAATCATCCCAGGTGGAGCAACCTGGGGGTAAAAAACATGTGTGTCAAACCTGTATTAACTTTGTGTATGGAAACATTCCGTACGTACTTTCACTGCTTCTCTCGGTTGTCATTCTGTTTGTAGAGTATTGCAGCGGTCTGAAAATGTAAATATTCAGACATCCCTGATGCAGCACATGAATTAATACAAATTTTTTAGCGATTAGTATTAACATTTCACATGTTAGTTTTTTACAGATGTGAAATTGTAGAACAAAGTGAATGAGATTATGGTGATTTCAGTAAATGCTGCTTTTCCAGAGCCACAGAAACGATGTATTTTGCTCTCTGTGGTGGAGAAAGGTGGATGTTCAGATGTTGTCCTGTGTGCAGATAAAGCTTGGTTGTATTTATATTTTTATGAAGGAGGCTTTGAGGCTTCTTCTTATTTTATGTGAGATGATAACATTAAGGTCAGACTGTAGAAATGTGTTGCTGACCATTGATAACAAAGAAAATGTACTAATACAATATAAATCCTTATTTTAATTTGCTTAATATTAGTTTGTCAGTCTTCTGTAGAGTGGAAATATTAAAGTAATTATTGGAAAAAAAGAATTTGAGCCCCTGCCAGTGTGTGTTGGTCATCACTCCACAGTCACATCCATAAGCCACTCAAGTTTTTTCAAAGAAAACATATTTCCCAAGACTTTAGATTTTAATGACTTTAATGTTTTATATGTTTTTCTGTGATTGTATTGTTGAGGTGGGGCGTGAAAAAATATTCCTTCCTACCAAGTGGGGAATGAAAAAGTGTGAGAACCACTGGGCTAGACTAAGGGTTGCAGTAGCTGGGTCCATTTTGGTTTGAAGTTGGCAAAATTTATTAAGGTCTATGGCCAAAGAAATCTCTTTTCAAATCTTGAATTCATGTTCTCTGTTTTCCTATTCAATCAAGAAAAAAATGGATTATGGATCGAAACACGTAATAATGCATTTTATGAACTGAATGGGGGACAAAAAACTTTCTGTACAGCAGAAAAACCATAGTCTTGAAAGTTAACTGCCATAATATCTATCACTGTCATAATATCTATCACTCAGTATTATGTTGTCTAGTTATATCACAAGTAACATCATTGTGTTATTAATTTAAGTGTTAAATTATATATTCTCATATTCTGCTTTGAATTGTTTTGTAACTGCAATTTGTACAATAAAAACAGCAGTTTTGAACAGAATCAATAAGATGTTCGAAAGATGCAGATTCTACTGGATTTTTTTAACAATTTATTGTCCTGAACCATCATACAATGCTCTATAAGCTGGGTCATAGTTTTCAGAAAACTCTAACAAAAGAAAAGAAATCCTGCAAGAAGCTTCTCCCCAGCCATACAATCCGTCTAAATAAGCAAGCTCTTTGTTGACTAAGTGCTTTTAATGGATTTCTTGTCATGTCACTTTTGTTGTGTTCTCAGTGTCCTTCTCCTTGTGTGTATGTGTCTAAGTGACAGTAACTGAAGCCAATTTGCAGCTCTTTCACAGCAATAATGTAGCTGTCTGTCTGTTTGACAACAAATAGCTTTTTAAGTGAAGGGGTTGGTGGTGAGCTGAAGCTGTCATACTAATCTGTTACACTGTTTAACTATCACAAACAAAACTATCACTCAACTCCCCATGGATATCCACATAAAAACACAATCCCATTGTCAGTAGTGTAGATACCAAACAAACACAGAAATAATAATCCTAAACACAAAGTGACAGGCCCTTTCCACTTCATAGAGTGTTTTTAGTGTCTTTCAGCTCATTTATTTTGGATGACCAAAAGAGCAAACCAAGCACCAGCAGTTGTTGTCAGCCCTCTGTACACTACATGCTTTGCACCAAATGGTAAAGTCAGCAGCTAACTAGCAAACCACTGAATTTAGCAGCAGAAGCCTAGGTATAGATATAGATACTGATATCTGTTAGTAGGGCTGGGAAATATGGAAAAACAATATAAAAAAATCTATATCAATATAAATCAGATCACCATTTCTGTCAAGTTTAAAGGTTCCTTTTTCAAACTTAAGTGAGATGTGAAGATTTCATAAGGTTAATTCAGCCACTTAAATCATTTATTTTTGGCTGTGCTTACTGACATTATGTCTTTTGCAATAAAGCAGGCTATTGAATTTGGAGTATCACTGTGTCTCTCTGTTTTATTTTTTTATTTAAGGCATGGCGCTGAAAAAAGTGGACACTGTGGTCTGTTGTTGAGCGGTTATCACAAAGGTTCATTTAGGGAGACCACCGGCACTTACTTAGGTCTGGGATGGGATAGCCTTACTTTGTGCATACAAAGGATGGCACTGCTTCAGATGATAAAAAGATGAATGGTTTTAGCTGTCTTTGTGGGACACAATTTGCAGTGCACGCTACTCTGCTTATTGTCGGACCATAAATAGGCAAAAATTCTTCAATCTTCCCATCAATAATCTCCTTGTTTTAAAACCTCGAGGTGTGTTCGTTGTCAAGTTTTCTTTAGTAATGCTACTGCTATTTTTCTGTCATCATTTGCTTTTTTATCTTGCTCCCACTTCTGATGTACTGTTGTGCATGCCTGAACGTAAGCACAAGTGCTGCTGCCAATGTCAAAGCATAACAGAACGACTTTTTAATCAATATAATAATTATGTTATTGTTTTCTGCCCAGCCCTATCTGTGAGCATCTGAAACAAGTTGATATAGATTAGAAAACTGTTTATATAGTTGTAGATTGTGATATAAATGGTAATTGGTTAAATGGTAAACCATGGAAAAGTTTTTTAGCAATTAGTATTGACATTTCACATGTTAGTCATCCTTAAAACTGTGGTTTATTACCATGCTTTAAAAAACTCTGATGAGTAAAATACAGTCCACCATCAACCAAAGTTAGCAACTGTCTGAGCAACTGATGCAGGTACTTGATACAGGCACATCATGGTAGTGTGACGAGCACTCTTGTTGTTTGAAAAGTGTCCTACACCCAGTATTTCAAAAATGTTATTACATAATGTAATTACGGATGTTCGATATTGGCTATTTTACCAATATACCAATATGGTCTAACTCTTAATTTCCGATGCCGATATAAACCAACTGCCAATATATGCAGATGCGGCTTGATGATGTCATCAAGTGCGTTTATTGTATTTATTCTGACATGTTCTTCAGTTAAGTATTGTGTTCTATGTTTACTACTTAATTTTAAAATTGTTTTGGTTGAATTAAGTTACCAGAATCATCCTCCTTAACTATATTTTGGGAAACCAATAACAGTAGTAAAAAAATGCATACTGACATTACATTTTCCTGTAGTTTGTGTGTATGTTTTTGATCCACTCACCAATATTGCAGTGCTCCCCTGTCCATCCCTGGTCACACTCACACTTCCCATCCTTACACACTCCGTTTTTGCTGCACAGTGGATGGCAGGCTTTCTGGTTACACACAGTTCCTGTCCAGCCTTCTTCACATCGACACACACCACCATAACAAACACCATGGCTACCACAGTCCACTTCACAAACCTCTGTTGGAGAAAGAAAGTTTTTTGAGGAGGAGACACGTCCCAATTCACACAACACAATCTATGACATGAGGACAACTACATTATCACCCAACAACATCTTCATGTAACATCAACAACGTCTCTTCTTTTTATTCTCTGATGGACATCACTGCATGGACTCAGGGATAATTCTAAAAATCACTGTCTGTAAACACAGTTCACTGTGCCATCCAAAAACGCGAAGAAGAAGCCATATATGAATATAACCTGGTAACAGCCCCGTCTTCTCTGGGACAAAGCTCATTTAAAATGGTGTGTGGTGAAGTGGAAAACTGTTCTACGGTCAGACAAATTGAAATTTGACAAATTTGGTAACCATGGCGCAGTGGCAGAAGAGAGGGACAACTTGTTTTCTGCTCAGTTCAAAGGCATGCATTTCTGATGGTATGGAGGTGCATTAGTGCCTATGGAAAGGCAGCATACACATCTGGAAAGGCTCCATCGATGCTGAAATATATATCCAGGTGTAAGAGAAGCTTATGCTTCCATCCAGAAGACATGTTTTTCAGAGGTCTTGTATATTTCAACGGGACAGTGCTTAACCACATACTATGATAAGAGCATGGCTTTGTAGTAGAAGAGTCAAGGTGGTGAACTTGCCTACCTGCAGACAAGAAATTATTTGGGACATCTTAAAATGCAAAATATGATAAGGAAGACCCAGAACTGGGGAATGGTTAAAAAAAGGATAACATTCATCACCCACAACTCCAGCAACTGGTCGCCTCAGTTCCCAGACATCCTGAAATACTATATATGGTAAAAGAAAACATAATGCTGCCATCAATTTTCAAAATTACCTTGTTTTACTTTGTATCATTTTTTAAGACATTACATCTACAAAGTGACCAGTAACTTAAGCTGTCAAATGTGGATTAAAGTAGAGTATTTTTCTTTAAAGAATGTATCTATATGAGTTGTGTATTTTATTTCATTTGCATGAATGTTCATTGGGTATGTATTTGGAGTGGACAAGATAATACTAGTGTAACATCCCAAGGCAACACACACATCCGTGTCTTCTTGTAAAGCCATGTGTTACTGATCTACACTCCTCCTGCAGTTTTTTCTCACCTGGTTTTCTGCATCATTGCTGTCATTTAGGTCTCTATCTTTATTTTATCTATCTATCTATCTATCTATCTATCTATCTATCTATCTATCTATCTATCTATCTATCTATCTATCTATC
>JAUYWH010000001.1:24421762-24434427 GCA_034779795.1 Ctenopoma multispine
ATCTATCTATCTATCTATCTATCTATCTATCTATCTATCTATCTATCTATCTATCTATCTATCTATCTATCTAGAGAGAGAATTTAAATGTAAATACATACAAGTCAACACTGGGCCAAATGCAACATTTTAACATTCTTTCCCTAAATTTCCTCTTTATTATTGTTCCAGAGGAGGTGTTCATCACATGAAATGTGATCATTAGCATAATTAATTCACCTAAACTTACCATATACGGCTGCCTGTTCTGCTTTGTTTGTGGGAAGGTTTCATTCAGAGTAAAAACTAAAATTCCATGCTACAGAGCTTCATATCTGCTGTCAGAATATGACTGACTAAATATTAGAGTAGAGAAGACTCCATCTTGCTATTTACTAACATGACTCTAAATGTTATTTTCTACTAAACATAGAATTTATAAATTTATCTGTTACTTTTTGATGTTGCTTGACGCTGACTTCTTCTTCTGTCAAGAGATGGCTCTCCTGTTGCAGCTGTAGGGTGTCTAACACACTGCAAGTCATCTTGAGACCCTAATATTTCTATTTTAGCTGCTTTTCACTGGCTCCAGGTTAATCTAAGAATTTATTTTTTAAAGAAAGACATATAGCACTGATTTAACTGAAATCTTAGTGTTGTTTTTCCCCTAGCTACACTATGTCAGTGACCTTATATCTCCACTCAAGTTGAAGTGTGAGATCCTGAGGCAAGGTTCTCGGTTTCAAACTTTTGGCCAACTTCTAAAGGTGAATATGTTTTTGCTACAAGGGTAGACAAGCTGTAGAAGAGTACGCTGCCTGTAAAAATAAGACTAGCTAAAGCACTGTCACAGCTTAAATCACTCCTCAGAAATGTGTTTAAAGGTACAGGTTTTGTATAATTGAGTTGTTCACCTTATGTCTCATTAGTTGATTTACAAGCTATGTATGTTGTTGTTTATGCCTGTTCCTACTAAGTGGTAACTCTGACACAATGTTATTTTACTTCTGCTGTATGATAGCTTTTTCTTTTAATTTCATGCAGATCCCACTCTTTATCTTCTGTCAATGCACTCTATAACAACCATAACAATTTAATTTTTTACAGATTTTTTAAGAAGTGAAAAATAATTCAAATAGAGAGAAATTCTATACACTAACAGATATGAAACACACCTAAAGAGCAGTCAGGCCCAGTCCAGCTCTGGTCGCAGGTACAAGTGCTAGTCTCCACATTGTATTTTCCATGACCTGAACACTGGTCCGGACACATGGCCTTGGCAATCTCACAATTGGCTCCACCCCAGCCTGGCTGACAGTGACACTCTCCCTGTATACACACACCATGGGCGGAACAGCTGGGGTCTATGCAGTCCACTGGAACAACAGAATAAAAGGAGGTAGTTAACAATATACCAACAGGTTACTGGTAACCACACATGATTAATGAGACATTATTTTGCTGTATTTTTTTGCTTCTGCATTAAAGCTAACATGATAGCATGATTCAAGAAACAGAAAGGTAAAAGAGAAGGGGCAACTGACAAATAAAGACACTTGATACCTCCCATACACAAGACATACTGTAAGACTTAAACAAACATGTCTGAGGACAGAGTGAGTCACTAATCCTAGGGTCCTCCTGTTTACACTGTTTTCGAGTATGACAATGAACCGTAAAATGTTTCAAACTGATTAGTACCACATGTACTTAAGGAGCTGCATGTCCATGACATTTCATCATTAAGATGATCCACACACATGAACTATTTGATTTCATTTGTGGGAAAGTTTAATTCACAAAAATGTAACAAGAGTAAACATCTGAATTTCACACGCCAAAGGTTTGAAGAAACTGAAACACAACTGAGTAAACAGAGTTCACTAGTTACACAGAACAACACGAAATATTAATAGTGCATCAGTGAGATCTGAAATACAGAGGGACTGTCCATGTACATGAAGGTTGATGATAATAAGTGAGATATTAGAAAATATTCCAGCTACAGTAGGTGATGTCACACTGTCAGGTGTTAGAACGGAGTTTGATAGCTGACAGAGCTACATTAAAATTCTGATGCGAGGAAGGAGAGAATTTTCCCACTTTATTTAACTACAGTTATGTAAAAGCTCCTTTGATGAAATGTGTCAATAAAGTGACTCATATCTAAATTAGTCAAGCAAATTAAAGCATAAAAAGCATACAAAACGTATTCAAGCTAATTAATTCAGATAAAATTATTATAATTTTTAAGTCAATGTCAAGGTCTCCTTATGTGAAAGAAAGATAGTGTGTCTGTTTATGACACATAAACCAGGGCTGGATCCCCTCATTTTTCCCCTCCCATTTTTCAAATTTCATTTGAGATGACCCATCTGAATTTAAAACCTTTGTAAGGCAGGTGCAATATGCTCAGAAGGCTGCTGTTAGGATGCAAAGGAGAAATGAAAGAATGCGTTGAATGATTAAGAAAAAAATACAAATATATGGTGTGTCTTAGCAATGGGCTACAGCGTTATTATGGGCAAATAAGTTACTGTGCCCCCACAAACAAGGGCCGAGCGACTTCTATGAATATATATATAGTATATATACGTATATATATATAGTATATATACGTATATATACATATATATATATATATATATATATATATAAAACACTTCACAAAAAGTCAGCTAGTTGTTGAGAGTTTTACCTTGATATGATATCTAAGATTTAATGAATTTGTGCACTCATATAGAGATGAGTGTCAGCTGTTCCATGTATCATGTCTGTGTGGAGTAGTAGATTAGTATTGATCAGTTGAAATGAAATAGTGTCGTGTATGGATAGTAGAGTTTCTGAGCCAATTAACTATTGGCAACTGGAGTCTTACCTTAGATGTGACAGATATTAGAGTAAAGTAATTTACCATGTTGTGATAATGCTATATTTACAAACTAGCTATCAGCAGCCTCACCTTAATTCAGACCAGTTTAATTACTCATCTCAACGAAAATTATCACTGTAATGATGACTTAGCTGATAATTATTGTATATGAAAGCCAGTAAGATTGTAAGCTAAGGTTTACACAATGCCCTCAAATCAACACTAAATACTTGTCTCAAGTAATAATAACAACAATAATAATTTATACTTTATTTTATCTTTTTACAACATTTTCTGGATTTCTGCTTCCTCCTGTCATATATCAGATAAGATAAGGTAAAAAAATATAAAATAAGATAAGATAATCCTTTATTAGTCCCACAAGTGGGAAATTTGCATTGTATATATGTATATGTATATGTAAACAGTGTCCCAATGTTATGTACTTCTGTACATAGGCAATATTTATAAATAACTGACGAGGATTCATGGCAGTCTAAAAGTATAGAATAGAAAAGTGACAGCACAGAGCTGACTTCATCTAGAATACTCTCATTTTCATGACATTTATTAAGTGCCCTGATACGTTCTCAAGAGCAATTACATTGGTTGAAGAATGCAAACTTTGCAAGTGAAACTGCTTGTACTAATTAGAAATTATTATCCAGTTGAAAAAAAATGACATGTATCTTTCAGTTTCTAAAATAAAAATAATAAGTAGCCATTAAATTTATTATTTATGTTGACGTCTTAGCCAAACTAAAAAAAATTCAAAAGAATCACAGCAAATGAGCCAACTACTGCCAATTGGATTTGTAAATAATGTACTTTTTCTTCTCTTTTCTTGTAAGATATTATTCTTACCTTCTTCACAATTATCTCCTTTATAACCAGTGTTGCAGATACAGGCACCCATAATGCAAATGCCGTGTCCTCCACAGTGGATATCAATGCACTGGTTGTTTGGCACATCACACTCAGTGCCTTTCCACCCGCTGTAGCACTGGCAGCGACCACGCGAGTACTGGCCATTACCACTGCACAGCACTGGACAGGCAGCTGGAACAGAAACATGCAGGAAGATGGATCAGTTAAAAATACAGGGTTCAAAAGGTGATTAAATTGGACTACTGAACCTGAAACATCCCCCTTGGTCAAAGTCTACAATTTGTGCTGTACAAATTTTTCAGGACTGACAACTACCTCCATCATGATGTAGTCTTTTATCACACTCATTTGTCATTTGGCCATTCCCAGACTTAGTTAGAATTCCTTAGGGCCCATAGTTTATGGTCTCACAGAACTAGTTTGTACAATGTGCATCGTCTGATCACATCAGAAATCAAAAATGTTTATAGTCATTCTGAATAGACACACTTAAAGGCAGTCAGGCCATCATAAAGAAGGGGAGATATAATTGAAAATACAGAATGACACATTTTCAGACATATCCATGAAGATTGATTCATATCATTTTAAATAGGTTTGTGACTTCTTAAACTAACTGGCTGCTCCAATAGTGATTTAGATGAGTTACGTAAGCAGTCAGTTTTTTTTGGTTTTATATTTTTAATCAATTTACGTTAATTTGTAGAGAAGTTTTCACTTTGACATAAATGGTATAAGGTGGCCATAAAAGCTAGTAAACAGAGTGTAGCTGGAGGCAAAATAGCCTCTGAACACTAACACTGGTTTGTGTGCCTGTATTTTAACAAAGTTGACCTGGAGTATTTGGGCTTCATGTCCATTCATGCTACTTGTGCCACTGCAGTAAGTTTTAAATATTTCATATTTGGCACTAAGCTTTTATACCAAGTGTGTATCTAGTGGCAGCTGATATAGAGTCATTACTCTTTCAATTCTGGCACCCAACAAGATATCAAGCTGATGTTTTCATTAGGTGACGTAGCCTGAAGTGAATGTGCCTCTAGCTAACACCATAGAACCATGAACGGATCTATAAATTAACAAATATCATTCCAACATTTCTTAGGATGTACCTGACTAGTCGTTTTAATAGGTGGTAGCACTGCAAAAGACAACACGATAAA
The DNA here is from genome assembly GCA_034779795.1 of Ctenopoma multispine. Taxonomy (NCBI): domain Eukaryota; kingdom Metazoa; phylum Chordata; class Actinopteri; order Anabantiformes; family Anabantidae; genus Ctenopoma; species Ctenopoma multispine. The sequence continues at coordinate 24,426,665 of JAUYWH010000001.1, forward strand.
CGTTTCAAGCACCTCTGACAGAATATGATCGAGCAGTTAACTTTAGCCGGAATTTACTTATTTAACTCAACTTATTTTCAGTTTCAGCCGTTTTCACATGAACTCCAGACAAGGTTGGGAGAATCAGGTCCAGATAATGTGCAGTCTCGTGCTTTGTCAGAGTCAGATGAGTTCTTTAATTAAACTTGATTCCAGCAAGGGGAGGGGGCATCTGTGTAGAGCATGTGGGATGAATGACATGACACAGCTGACTTTGTACTTGTGAAATAAAGTCCAGGTAACCTCCAGGCTGTCTGACTAATATTATAATTCTCTTATCCAATGTACATGGGTAATGTCTATATGTGTTTAGGGTTCCAGTGCATGTCTCATGAATATATTTTTTATGCTTAAATGTTTACAAGGTCATTTGAGTCCTATTTATTTGAGTATTTCATTTTGTTTTACAGGAGTCAGGAAAGCAATGTTTAAGTCAAGGCTGGTGCCTTCATTATTGTCCACAAGATGAGGTATACAGTTTATTATTCAACAATTGGATCAGACATTCAACAATATCAGTATTAAAACAAAAAAAATATGTTGAAAAGAAATTGGTGCATTCCTGCTGATTCATGCCTCTAAATATTTAATGTAACCTTTTCTAAAGTTTCTGAATATATGATATGAAAACCACTGATTCGAGAACAGAGATGTATTTTGGTACAGCTTTGAGTGAATACCAGACCTGAAACCAGGCAATCCAACCGCAAAAGGATTTTTTAGACAATAGGTCAGTGTATTTCCCTGATAAAAGAGGAAGGCGGACAACAGCACATAACAGAGCACAGCCTTCATGGTGTGCAGGTCACACTCACTGCTGGGATAACAACCTCCCAACAATTACTGCCTCTCCATGGGTGGCAGAGAGTCTGTGTGTTTACCTCGAGAGCAGTCAGGTCCCAGAAATCCTGGGAAACAGTGGCATATTCCTGAGAGACAATCTCCGTTTCCATGACAATTCTGAGGACACTCCATAATCGAGTCTGATTAAGCATGAGAGAGTAAGAGAGACAGAAAGAAGATGGACACGAGAGAGGTGGTTTAAGTGTGTGCAGTAATTGAGGAGGCTGGATATGCAACAGTATGAAATAACACACACGTACATATGCGTAAGAGAGACCAGTCCTCAGTGGTTGCTGTAGTTACAGCTAGTCAGACCAATCAACACATTCTAACATCCAATTACCAAACTGTCTTTCTGTTGCACTCTCTCTCTTTCTGCCACACTCTATTATTGACTGTCTGCTGTACATAACTGGTCATTTCCTGAACACACACGTACACACACACACTCACCTCAGGCAGTATGAGAATTTGAGATAAAAATACAAAAGCATCACCCCAAAATTTACCACATCTCTACCTACCTGCTGTGATTAAATAATCAGTACTCGTAATATACTCTTGGTCTGAAACAAAGATTTCTGTGAAGACATTTGGAGTTTCAGAAGAAATATAGTATGGACCCCAGTGCACACAATGCTTTGCACTGCGCCTCACCTATGATGATGGTATTGTAAGAGACTTGTTCTGTGTTGCGCCCATCATTGTAAAATGCAAGATGCCAGATTCCGGTGTCCAGAAACTGAATGAAGCCAGCTTCATGCACATTCACTGAGCGTGTGTGTCGGATTCCTCCCCCAGAATCATCCTCATATGTACCAGCTGCGTGTTCCTGACCTGCGTCGGTGTCACTAAGTGCTCGTTTGTCTTTGGAAATGAGGCGACTACCATCCAGTAGCTCCACAAAGTCGTACTGTGAAACAGAAACACACAACAAGCAAACATCATTGTTGATTTTTTAACACAAGAATATGTTGTTAAAACCATATTTTCCATTACATTCACCAGATCCTAAGCAACAGTTAATGGTCCTATGATTCCCCACTGTCCTCAACCTGGCTCCATTCTCCATAAATACCAACAATCATCATACCTCTCCAGATACTGAAACAATATATATCCCGATGTACCTCCCTTGTCCCCTTCACACTGTACATCACTGTTTCTGGGGAACAGTATGAAAAGAAACTCATTCCACCATCGTGTAGGGGTAAATGTAAGTCAGACTTACATTGTAGTGTAATCCACATCTTAGCTGCAGTCATAGCAAGTTTGACCACATTCCGTGAAACAAATCTAAACCACCACAAATAGTAGTATAAAGAGTAAAATATGACTGTCCTCATAATAAGCAAGACTTTGATCCATCTTAATGTATCTATGTACTAATTCTACACACTCCCACAATAATAGGAACTTAATTAGGTTATGACAAGGACATGCCCATACACCCATGTCTATCTTCTACATTGCTGACACTGAGTTGTGATAGGGTGGACATTGTATGAAGCTGTCTTTTACAGATAAGTGGATTAGGCCTTGATAGAAGATGTGATTCACTAAGATGTGGTCAGTGTGGTCATTAAAAGGGCAGTTTAGGTTTGTAAGAAGCTTATCTGACTCATTATGTACTAAGAATGTAAAAAAAAAACCTGACCTAGACACACTTGCAAAGTTCAAAATTGGATGTAGGCTTTTGACATTTTGGAGGGCAGATGAAGTGAAAAGGTTAAAAGACTGGAAGGTTGAGACCACACTTTCTTTAGCACTACGTCTGAAATGTTGACACTACTGATGTGATTTTAGACCTTTCAGTTTTTACATGAGATCTACATCATATTTATCTGTCCTAAAAACAGATTCCTCTCTGATTTGCACAAACTTCCATGCCTTTTTAATTTTCCGATAAGGTTCTGAAGCTGAGATTTTTATCTTATGTTGATTTACAGTTGGTGCTGCTTGATTTACCCAAATCCAAACATGGCACATTAAAGCATTGCTGGTTCAGAAATTATCTTTTGACATTCAGACTTATGTTTAACATTGATGTCCTTGTTTAATTGAGACAATATTTATGGAAAAAGCTACATCGTCATGCAACAGAGAGAGAGAGAAAGAGAGAGAAAAACAAACATAGACAGATGGGCACACAGATGTCTGTTTTACAATATCCAACAGTGAAGAAGATTTGAATGCCAATATATGAAGTTAGGACTTGTGTCATTTACTATTTGCTCTCATGTTATATGTAAAGCATTTTTCTAGAAGCCACAGCATTAACACCACCTCATGGTTTTACTGCTGTGGTGGTGAAGCATCAGCACAGGCAATATACAGCCCCATACAGCAAGCTGATGAGGAACTGTGTGTTCTGACAACTGTCAATCACGGCCAACATTATGATGAGATGTTTCAATCTCATTCAATCCAGACTTGTGCTGTAAGTCATATGTAAATGTTACTAGGTCAGATCTAGTATAATTACTCCAACCAAAATGAACCAAAATGTCTGGTACATATATGGTATGTATGATTTTTGCAACAAACCTGTGTATGTGAGGGTGGTAACCCTTTGCGTCCATACACTCCAACAAGAGCATCTTTCTGGACAGAGATGTTGAATTTCAAGAACTGTGGCTGGTCAATATATAACTGGGATCTCCAAAACACACCTTGAATAAAGAAAAACAATAAACCAGCAGTAGTAAAAATCAGTCATTTAAATTTTTTATAAATTCATTGATTTTCGTTCACTATTTCTCCTCTTAATAAACCATAATAATCATAATACATTGTTGCATTTGTTTGCTGCAGTGTTTACATTTATTATTGACCTTCACGAACTCCTGACATGATCCAACATACTGACTTAAGTTTATTCATGAATACTACATGTCATATACTTTGTTTTTGAATTAATTCTGATGCTTAAACAGTCAAATTACATAACATTTAATGTTTAAAAGCAATTACTATTTGTTTAGATGGGATCAAAGTACCTCTAAATGATAGTGCCTATAATAATAAAGACATTTAATTACTTTTCCGTTGATATAGGAGAGCATTTTATTTAACATCACATTCTTAATAAAATAATGGCTATTACATAACTTATAAAATATACTGTATCAAACTATTATAATAAAATGAACTCTTTGATGTTTATCGTAGCTCTATTGCATGTTCACATTAAGTTACCACATTCAACTCAGTTTTAGGGCAGACTCATATAGGCTAAAGTATAATAATGCGTTGCATTTTAACAGCATTACAACTAGCCGTCACCAAAATGACAATACAGTTTTGTCAATAGTTTTCTATAACAGTTTAAACAAAACCCCAATATTCATTTTAGTTATAGCGTACCTAATAACCTGGCATTTAAGTGTGTGTGTGTGTGTGTATGTAGGTAACTGACCTGGTGGGACATCTTGTATGGCTCGTCTACCCACGTCCACCTCTCCTATGTCTATGGTGTTGTTCTCTAACAGAAACATTTTAACTGCACAGAGAAAAACAGATAAACAGACAATTGGAAAGAAATGACAATAATTTTGTTTCTGCCTTTCCTCCATGAATCAGCACTGAAGGATTGCATGGACAGTGATTTTAGCCCCATCAACATGCTGAAATCTGACTGATGTTGGATGCAGATGCCGTTTTGCCCTTTTTGTTTTGTCTGTTCTGCCCTTTAAAAGAATCCTTGTTAAAGAGCCCTTTTTGAATATTGTATATTTTATCTTCACAAACTGCCTAGACCCCCTCTCTCTGTGGCTAGGCTTATTCAGAGATTATTAAGATGCAGATGTGGCCGCCGTGGTCAACTTCAGCTGGTGGGAACACAACCTCATGAATTATGCCTATTCTCTTACAATTCAGACGTTAATAGATAAACTCAGCAGTTATGCAGTGATCTGTAAACTGGATTTTGATCATGAATGTAAAGGGGAAAAAGCTGTTGGTGAACAGACTGTTTCAGAACAGCACAATCCTCTCTCCTAACAAACTTAGCTGGAGGCAGCTAGTTTAGCTGTAGCACAAACATACTGTATTCGGTTGAGTAAGAGAAAGAAAGGCTGTTAATGACTGTTCTGTTTTGTTAGGTAGTTAGTGTTTAAAGAACATTTCTAATGTCCCGCTTTGCTCATCATCCGGCTGCAATACAAACTCATCAAAAACATCAGAAGATGTATTCCCTGTACCGCTCCCAGCTGCGCAGGGAAGGCTTATCCTTGTATATCCCCAACATCACTCGCTCTCCAGACAAGGGGCAAGTGGGCAATAGAAAATCACTGCTTTGGTTCTAAACAAATTAAAACATCTAAACATGTTTTACAATCTCATTGCTGACAATGTGTGAACAGTCTGTGAACTATGTAGTACTGAATTCCTGAAGTCATGATTTTTTGGGCAGGGTAGAAAAGAAGCTTAATGATGCACTGAAGCCACTGAGCTGAACAGAACCAAAATTTAACATCACTAATAACTAAAATTCCAGTCTTGGAACGCAGCCATTTTCAACAGTATGTTGTGTTATTTACCTGGTGTGTTAAGATAAGTATGGCAAATTGTCAAAAAACAATCTAATATAATGGTTTTATTCAGTTTTATCATGGCATTTAGCCCTTGGCATTTCCAGGCTAAATGCCATGGCTCAACGGAATCAGTAGGTGGCACAGAGCTCACATATGTCTAAAGAAATTGTAGAACAGAGGGTTTTAGATGATGAAAATGTTGAAATAACAACAATACAATGAATTACATACTCTGCCTGGCCAAAAAAAAGTCGCCACCAAAAAAAAAGGTCACACACTCTAATATTTAATTGGACAACCTTTAGCTTTGATTATGGCATGCATTCGCTGTGGCATTGTTTTGATAAGCTTCTGCAATGTCACAAGATTTATTTCCATCCAGTGTTAATGTTTCACCAAGATCTTGCATTGATGATGGTAGAGTCTGACCGCTGTGCAAAGCCTTCTCCAGCACATCCCAAAGATTCTCAATGATGTGACACTCAAAGGTGTGAAAATGATGTCTTATGCTCCCTGAACCACTCTTTCCCAATTTGAGCCCGATGAATCCTGGCATTGTCATCTTAAAATATGTCCGTGCCATCAGGGAGGAAAAAAATCGATTGATGGAATAACCTGGTCATTCAGTATATTCAGGTAGTCAGCTGACCTCATTCTTGGAGCACATACTGTTGCTGAACCTAGACCTGACCAACTGCAGCAACCCCACATCATAGCACTGCCCCCACAGGCTTGTACAGTAGGCACTAGGCATGATGGGTGCATCACTTCATCTGCCTCTCTTCTTACCCTGATGGGTCCATAACTCTAGAACAGGGTAAATCTGGACTCATCAGATCACATGACCTTCTTCCATTGCTCCAGAGTCCAATCTTTATGCCCCCTAGCAAATTGAAGTATTTTTTTCCGGTTTGCCTCACTGATTAGTGGTTTTCTTACGGCTACACAGCTGTTCAGTCCCAATCCCTTGAGTTCTCTTCGCATTGTGCGTGTGGAAATGCTCTTACTTTCACTAATAAACATAGCCCTGAGTTCTACTGTTGTTTTTCTTCTATTTGATGTCACCAAACGTTTAAGTGATCGCCGATCACGATCATTCAGGATTTTTTTCTGGCCACATTTTTTCCTCAAATACAATGGGTCCCCAATGGGTTAGACAGTTCTTAACCCAATTTTAGTAGTTTCTGCAATCTCTTTAGATGTTTTCTCTGCCTGATGCATGCCAATGATTTGACCCTTCTCAAACAGACAAACATCTTTTCCACGACCACAAGATGTGTCTTTCAACATGGTTGTTTAAGAAATGAAAAGCAACTCATTGCACCAGTTGGAGTTAAATAACTTGTTGCCAGCTGAAAGATAATCGCCCATGCAGTAATTATTCAATTGGAGGCTCTTACCTATTTGCTTAGTTAAATCCAGGTGGTGACCTTTTTTTGGCCAGGCAGTGTATATTACAATTAGATTTATAGTTAATCAGTTATAAATTTCATAATGAATTGATGAGGATCAAACTGACTCAAACACACATCTCATTACATGACAGAGTGTGTGGGAGTCATTCATGTTTTTGTTGGATGGATTCTCCCTCTGATGCTACAATAAGAGAAAAAGACAGAAAACACTAAAGAAATGGCAGAGACATTAAAAAGAAAGATAATGACAGTTAGATGTAGAAACACATTTTTCGTTTTTCATTTTTCCTTCTTTTTCTTTTTTTTAAGAAAACAGAATACATTGTAACACAGCAAAGAGTTCCACATATAGTTTGATCACATCCTCCTGTGTAAACACCTTGTTTTATTGTCATTGGTGGTACAGTACTATTGGTGTACTTGTTAGCTGTCAATGCTTGAAGGTGATGGACACTTTGACAGCTGAAGGATTCTAGAGAAACATATTTGTAGGGTTGAAAAAGATGTGCTTATTGCAAGTAAGCCGTATTAGAAATGCCCAAGGATGACAGAAAAGAGAAACATAGGAAGAGGAAATTCCTATGTTTCGAATTGAAATAAAACTCAAACTGATTTATCATACTGAAAGATTACTTATGTCATGTATGATTTGTAAGTGGAAAAAAGGGAAAAGGGTGGATCTGTGTTTTAATTACTGTTTTTCTTAATGATGTGGACGTATGTTACACCATCACCCTAAACAGTTTTCATGAGAATCTGGGTCATTAAAATATTTTGACTGTACAAGATTCTTAATGCTATATTTGACAGATTCAGTGTAATAGTGAAACTCTTACAATATCAGAAACACTTATAGATACAGTGGCTTGCGAAAGTATCCGGCCCCCTTGAACTTTTCCACATTTTGTCACATTACAGCCACAAACATGAA
>JAUYWH010000001.1:24444089-24460175 GCA_034779795.1 Ctenopoma multispine
CAGACATTGTGTGTAATGTTGTGCAGATCAGCAGAGTTGTTTTGCTCCTTGGAGCAGAGTTTTACTAACTGTGTTAAATTTTCATTTAGCGTGTAAACGATTGAAAAAAACTGTAATGATAGGACGATAATATCGGACTTCCCTACTGCCAACTACAGTATTTTTCTCATAACATAACTGGTTTACTTTTGTCTCCATTGTATAAAATAAAACAAAATGGTTTTGATTTGTCTTTATCACCTAGTGGTCTGGCTTATTGAAACTCTGACTGAACATATCTATACGTATCTAAGTGTACATTTAAATATATATATTCACACACATACATTAATGAACAATAAATACATTTATAATAATAATAATATAATTAATGCTTATGGCATTAGTTAAATGTGTGCTTTAGCTTTATTCTAGCAGAACAGTGGTAAATATTTCTTGAAGTAATTCAAGAACATACATAACATACACAATTTGTAAAAAACACACTGTATAAAGCTGTACTTTATACAGCAGTGGTCTTAACTTTAGTTTTCAGAAGAATTCTTTTTTCACATTTTCACAGTATTTCTTACATTTAAAAGCCAATTGTGCGTGTGCTTTTGTGTGCGTACATGCGTGTGCTTGAAATCAGTATTTGCTCAAAACAGATAGCAGTTGTGTTGGCTGTCTTTTGACAGTACAGGTGAACACATGAATCTGCCTGTTTATGCTACTGTGTAACAGTCTTGTATTGTAAGAAAGGTTTTTGAGAGAAAGAGAGAGTATGTGACTCAATGGAGAAAATGCTGACTCTGAATGAGGCTCACGAGGTCACGTCTCAACCCATTTTTTCCTTTCATCTCCTAGAATACCAATAAATACATAACGCACTTCATGTCTTCACCTACGGTTCTTTCACTTACAATATCAGCTGTAGCTATATAGAAATACAGCACATGCTGAAATTGAATAAAATCTGTGACACAAAATAAAAAACACATTTGAGTTGTCTTCTGCAGAAGTGCTTTCATTTGCATAACAAAAATCAGGATTATACAAGTGGTCAATCCTTCAAGTTCTGCAACACCTGACACACAGTTATGTTTAATGTGGTTAGAGCAACAGCAACTGGTTTTGCATATATTTTATTTTAAATATTATTGTTTTAGATTTTAGAAATTTTATTTTCTGAGACAATTAAAATTTTCTGGGATGCGGATCACAGTAGGGAGAACTGGATCTGTGCAAGGGCATTGAACTAGAAGCAAGAAACTGTCTGCTTCCATAACTACATATCTAATACACTATGTCATAGAATGCTGTAAACTATAATACAATAAGATTTATGTTTGGATATAAAAAGGAGGAAATCCTCATTCATCTTACAAAACATTGTCACGTTTTATTTCTCTATGGAAACAGAACATCTAAAATATAAGCTTTCTTTAAAACATGTCTCACTGTTTGTCTGCAGCACCTGTTCTGATCATGGGTACTTCACAGCATGGCACAGGTACTCAGGCTTATGAAGAAGTGCCATTAGTTACCATGGTGATCTAGTTTACTACAGAGTATGCTACCATGCTAAGGCCAAAAATTCATCTTTAGATCACAATTTTACTAATGTCATCATCAGCCAGGCTACAGCTGCCCTTTCTGCAGTTTAACATTATTATGATAAAAAAATATTTATACATTTGAGGTATTTTTCTTCTACAAATATATACAATATACTCTCAATATATACAATATACTTTCAGATATGCAGTCCTCTAGTTATTTATAATAATTATAAATTATCAATAAAGAATAAAGTAAAGTCAAAAGTTCATTTTTTTGGTTTTTTGAAAGTTGTACATCCTGTTACATCTGGTCTAAGCATCTGTAAAAACTACCACGGAATTTCATAAAAAGCTTATCACACCAACAGTCAAACATGGTGGTGGTAGTGTGATGGTCTGTGGCTGCTTTGCAGCTTCAGGACCTGGACGACTTGTTGTAATTGATGGAACCATGAGTTCTGCTCTGCGCTCTTCCAGAAAATCCTTAAGGAGAATTTCTGGCTGTCAGTTTTGACCCCAAGCTCAAGCGAACTTGGGTTGTGTAAGATGACAATGATCCAAAGCACAGTAGGTTCACCTCTGAATTGCTCAGAAAAAAAGCAAAATTAAAGTTTTGGAGTGGCCACTCAAAGTTCGAACTTAAATCTGATTGAGATGCTGTGGCATGACCTTAACGTTACTTAAAAACCCTCTAATGTGACTGAATTTTGGGGACAAAATTCCTCCACAGTGATGTGAAACACTCATTGCCAGTTATCGCTTGATAACAGGTGTGGCACAACTGTTATTAGGTTTAGGGGGGAATTACTTATTCGCATAGGGTCAGACAGGTTTGAACAGAATTTTTGGCCGTAATAAATGATACCATCATTTAAACACTACTCGTTGTATTTACTCAGGTAATATTGTACAATATTAGCATTTGATACATGATCTGAATAATTTAAGTGTCACAAAAAGAAGGGGACAGACACTTTTTCACAGCACTGTATACACACAAACAATGGATTCCTAGTCCCTAACTCAAATTTTAACCATCACAACTAAATACGTAACTCTAGCCCTTACCCCAGGTAAAAGGCATTGCAATTATAAGATAATTTTAATTTTCTTCTGTGCAGCCAACAGAAAAAAAACATACATCCAAAAAAACATACAACATACATCCTACGGATGCTAAAGGTTGTCACTTTTGGACATTTGCTGCAACTATTAATGGTGGTTTTCAGTCAAACAACAGCCTCAAAAAGAGGCTTATCAGGTATTGTCTTGCAGCTAGTATATTCTGTGCCATTCAAAATACTGCACAATTTGATTACAGCATATAGGCAAACAGCTGTGACTTCAGAGTAACATTTTGTAATATAGAAAGGAAGAAGCATATTCAGTGCATCCAGTTTTGAAGATTTCTCTCTCTGCAGGACAGAGAGTGAGTGTTGACTGCAGCGTCCAGCAGTGGATAGACGTTGTGTTTGATTTTCCATGCAGGGAACGCCTCCAGGTCGCACAGCATTTATTTTTCAGCTCCACCCTGAGAGCTTTTTTTTTTTTACCCAGTCTCCTGAAGACCTCACAACTTCCAAGTTCCTATTATATGTGTGTATTTGCGTGTGTGAGAGAGACTTACTATTTCTTACGCACACAAAGGTTTTGTGTTTTCAGTGTCTGTGTCTGTAGGTGTGCATGTATGCATGTGTTAAGGAGAACTACTAGCTAACTGCATAAAAACATGGATTCTTGTAGAGAGCTTTTTTAGATGTGGAGATACACATTTTAATTCACCAGACAATTTATTGCCAACTCTTTTTTTCTTTTTGTGTTCTTTTTCTCTCTCACTTCCCTTTTCTCTCTGTTTCCCTGAGAAAAGTAAGTGCTAGGATGCTAGGTGCTGAAAGATTTACAAAGTGTAAAATTCTCAATCAGTCTGGGTGAAAAACAGCAAAAGGATGGGACAAAACGAACAAAGACGAGCAGACAGAGGGAGTGTGCAACAAATTGTCTAGTGAGCAAAGGGTCAAGGTTAAAGCTGCATCAATAAATTGTGTATGTGTGGACAATGGAGAGACAATAGGCCATTATACAGTTGCCAGCATGATGTTACACTCTCCTGGAGAGAACTGTGATTTTCATAACATCAAAGAATAATATGTAGGGCTTTTTTGTTCAACAAAAACAGAAAGTGAGATCTATCAATTGTTAAGTGAAAAGCGATTCAGGGCTCAAACGATCAAATAAACCCTGTGTCACAGCTAAAATAACACCCACTGACTCCTGAGGTGCTGAGAAGTCCGAAGACCTAGAAAACCAGATGATTTACTGCATATCTGGATGAATAGTCTGCCTGAAGTTCTGTGGTTGGCATGAAGCTGGACACTCTGGTGACAGAGGCAGAGAAGAGGACACTGAACAAACTGCTGGCAATTATGGACAATGCCAGGCATCCTCTGCACTCTGTCATCAACACCTAGAGGAGTATGTTCAGCAACAGGCTGCTTCTCCCCAAGTCCAGGACCAACAGACTTAAAAACTCCTTTGTCCCACATGCCATCAAACTGTTCAACTCCTCACTGGAGTCACTGGAATCTTATCTATCAGATAGATCCCAATTTGTTCATGTTAATGATGAATCTTCCATGCACACGCAGGTTAGATACAGAGTTCCTGTGCTTGGACCGATTCTCTTTTCATTATACATGATTCCCTTAGGCAATATTATAAGAAAACACTTAATTTCCATTGTTATGCAGATGATACCCAATTATCTCCAAATGCAGACCAGGAGGTCGAGCCTTGAGCTATCAAGCTCCTCTCCTGTTGAACCAGCTCCCAATCCTGGTTCGGGAGGCAGACACCCTCTCTACCTTTAAGACTAGGCTTAAAACTTTCCTTTTTGATAAAGCTTATAGTTAGAGATGGCTCAGGTGACTCTGAACCATCTCTTAGTTATGCTGCTATAGTTTTAGTCTGCTCGGGGACCCCATATTACACTGAGGTCCTCTTCTCCTTATCTCTGTCTGTCCACTTTATTACATCATAGCTTGTTATTAACTTTGTTTCTTCTCTCTCCACTAGTTGTGCTTCGTCCTCAGAAGTGCATGTTTACTATAGCAACTATGATTGTGCAGGTTTTTACTGACATATGTGCAGCTTACTGGACCCAATTACAGGTCTGCTCCAGTCAACTCTACAAAATAGAAATTCAGTAACAGACTGTTTGAGAGACATGACAAAGTCCACTGTGGCCCACTTGCATGGTGAAAGCAAAACAGTGGCTGCTACCCCAAACACAGCCTTTGCATACTGGTGTTATTCAGCCTCACATTGGCATGCATGGTATCAACTGCTACAATGTAAACAAGAGGAGAAGTTTTCTTCTATCAGAGAATATGGACTCACTAATCTTCCTGTGTCTTCCAATGCAGGGGGTGAGTTTAATGATTTGTGTGGCAGGTCATAGTAACTGAATTTTCAGATGTGACAAGAAATTTGTTGTTTATGAAAATGCATGTCTTGCTCTTTCCTGCACCTTCTTTTTGGCATTTCTTCTTTAATTTAATAGAGTTAAGCGAGACTGCAAACATGGAAGAAGAGAGAGGGTATAACATGTAGCAAAGGTCCCAAGCCGGACTTGTTGTGGCATTTGCTGTAACCAATCAGCTACCAAGGTGCTCCATTTTACTTGGTCTCATGAGTGTTTTGGTAAGACAAAGACAATTTCCCCCTTGGTGATAAATAAAGTTACTGTCTATGAATGGCCAGATAAAGTCAGTTTACCTTGTTTCCAGAGGCACATTGCTACCCAGCACCCAGCTGTCTTGCAGCGGGACGCTCTCTGGAGGCGTGGTCTGCAGTTCGGCTGGTGATTGGCCGGCCACGGGTGCCGGACTTCCAGTAGGAGGGGTTAGCTGCTGTGCTGAGTTCAGGGACTGGCCAGCCTGGTGCGTGGAACGCAGGGACTGATTAAGAGCTGTTATTGAGGGTTGTTGACGGTGAGGGGGGGGTACAGGAGGCAGGGTGGATCCATGATGATTGGATGGTTGCTCTGTCAACACAAGAAAAGCATAGTTAGGGGGATGCATTAATGATAAGAAGAATTAATACTTTATTAATTTCCTTGGGGAAATTCTTGTGGACAGACAGGTTCCTTAATGCGCCAAGGGATCAGTGTTCAGTTTATTGTTCAGGGACACTTCTACATGTGAAATCGGTGGAACCAGGAGTCGAACCCCCAACCCTGGGGTTTGTAGATGACTACCCTACCAACTAAGCCATGCTCACCCCTAATGAACCAACATCTTGTTTTTCATGCAAAGAAACTTCTGCAGAAACTTGATCTACTGAAAAACTATCTATTTCGGAATTTTATTTTGTTCTATTTATTTATTTTATGGGCCAATCTAGGCTGGTGAAAACTCTAACTCAACACTGTACTCCTCTCATCCAGCCACACTGACTATGTTTTGAGTGCTGACCAGCCTTCATACAACCCTGCTTTGCCTTTGTAAAAATATTTGTTTGGAATTGGCTTCAGCTTTTCCCTTCTGTTCTTTCCCAGTGTTTTTCCAGCTCCCTCACTAGTCCTCAAGGTTCTCTTAAGGAACTGAATGGCAATTCTGGTATTTAACTTGCACAAAGAGCATTACATCTCCACTTCCCAGTCCTGCTGTCATTCATTTTCCACAGCCCTCACTGCACAAAACAAAGACAGAAGAGGAATGATATGTGTTGGGGTTTTCAGTTGTGGACTATGCTCATACCCACACCTCATCCCACCCTCTTTTTCTCCATATGCTGTTTTGCCAGCTTAGTAATTGTTCCACACATGCAGACCTTTAAGCCTTAATGCTGCACACATACCAACAGAGTGTAGTCAAAATGTCAACATGAACATTCAGGTGTCATTATGTAATTGGTTGGTTGGGGACCATGGTGGCACAAATCACACTGGCATATTCCTAGTAAGCAGTATTAACATGCAAAAAGCCGAATTAAAAAACTTAAGAGTGGTCAGTGTTGTGTGCTGTGTAATGTAACAATGGCTGGCTGTGTGTGGATGTTAGGAGTCACCTGCAGCCTACAGGGGCAGCTACAGTGCCCCACCAAGTGATATGCGACTGCGACACATTGCCTTTCAAGCAGCTGCCTCCGACAACTTTCCAGAAAAATACAGGAGTCATTGGGTATTTTGGAGTCATACAGGAGTCATCAAATGTTTTGAAGCTGCCACCAAAAATCACTTGGTAAACACCTCCGTCTTCTGACAATGTTACTTGGACTCACATCCCCCCAAAAGCATTATACAAGTCATTCACTGTCATTTGCCAAAGGTTTTGCATGGTCTCTAAATAGTCTCTTGTCTGATTTGTATCCAACTACCTCCTCTAGTGCCAAGGCAGCAACTGGTCACAGTTTCGACAGCTTTAATCTATTTCTCACACAGTTGCCAATTTAGTTATTGATACCATGTGCAAATACTCTAAGTGGTGCATGAATAATAATCTGTCTGGCATGTGTAAGAGAAATTGATCCACGGTAAATTCTGACCTGCAGATGTTGTGGATAAAGTCAATAAAACATCCAGCAACAATTAAAATGCAATATCACAAATGTCATGATCACAGGTCCATCTGTACCAGTCAAATATGAATATTATATCCTAACTCCCAGTGGGTGACACACACACACACACACACACACACACACACACACACACACACACAGTGACAGAGATAGTGTACAAGAAAGAAAGAGAAGAAGAAAGATTACTCAGTCAGTCTGAAGTACTGAAGTAAACAGTCATCACTGTTTACTTCAGTACGCATTGCATTTCTTTTTTCCAAAGAAGAATATCCAGTTCCTGAAAAAGATCACACCAAGACACAGAGAAGATAAATAAAGGAAACGGAGCACATATAAAGGTATGTAGACCAATGACATGAGATCATAAGAGGAACAGGGTTTCAGAGAGGTCGGTGGATAGGTCAAAAATCAAAAGTAGATTTAAAGAAATTGGCTAAAAAAAAAGTTTGTTCAAATGTTCGTTTAAACGTTCATGTCATAAAAATATCTTGTTAGGGGAAAAAAAGCTAATGGTCAAAATAAATACACTGATGTGGTTTAATACAAATCCTGACCTAAGCTTTAATGGGCCTTTCCTTTCTTATTAAGTCTTAATAGAAAATTGGACAAGAAGAGAAGAATAGAGGATACAAAAAGCTCTGAAAAACAATGATCAACAAAGTTATAAGGGAGAAACACATGAACTGTAAGAGAGACAGAGAAAGAGAGCAAAGGAAAGACAAAGGGAAAGACAAAAAGGGCAAGAGTGAGAGATTTAGAAAAAAAATAAAGGAGGGTAGAGTTTAGATCCTGGAAAAGGTAAAAAGATTCATCGACACAGTGAAAAAGGTCATCAGAAGAGTTAAGACTCGTGGTTCTTGAAGCGTGAAAACTCATTCCACCTCTGGACTCCGAGCAAGGAGAGGGGACTGGGGCAGGCCTCTTTCCCAAGCCACAGGCTGCCTTTGTGGGGCATGTAGGTAAAGAGTGCCCCTCTCTGCTCAATGACCCACAACAGGGAAAAGAAGAGAAAAAAACACAGGAAATCAGAGACAGAGACTGGAAGAGATGAAAGGTGCTTTAAAGGTGGAATAGTTCCATCAGGACAGGCTTAGTATTACATGGGAACAAAGATAATGAATATTCACTATACCTCTGTTATTTTAATCTACATGCATTTAGACAGTGCCACATTTCCAGCAGACTGGATGTTGACTGTTAAAACAGGGTGAGAGATGGATAGTTTTGTAGCACAAATGAAAATACAAATACTGCAGCAGTGAGAATGCAGACATGTCCGTAATCATGGCATTTAAAAAAAAAACATTTATTCTTTGAATGGGTCATAATTAGACTGTGAAAATCCAAACTCAGAAACTAAAGGTTAAAAAATAAATAGCACATACTGACAGTGTGTGAATAATCAATGTGCTTAATAGAATTTGGCGAGCAAAAAGCACAGACAGCAGCTAAATTGTGTTGACCACTCTTTTCAGATCTAGACTTTCACTCAGTATGAGCTGCTATGGATTCTGTCTGGCCGACTATTACTGTCAAGACACTTTTAGGAAGCCTGATGCAATACACTAAAAAACATTTGCTTTTATGACTGCTGGCTGCATCAAACATAACACTTTACTTTTGCCCCTTATACAGTATATGTGCACAGCTAAAGCTGCAGTTTGTAAGTTTTATAGGTCACTATGACAACCCACTTCACTACTTAAAAAAGTATCTATCTACAAATGATAAAACACGAGGACATTTTTATTTAAATATATATATATTTTTTTTTTTTTTTTTTCGGCCTACCGATATTATCTTTTAATGACACAATCTTTACATAGAGTGCACATATTATACATCACACTCTTCAGCTACTTCTCCTCTCTCAAAATCTCAAAATATGACAAACCTGAGGTAGTTTTTGACATATTTTTATTTCTTTGGCACACCTTGCAAAAATCTTTAAAGTTTAAGTATGCATCATAGGAGATATGTGATGTTAGTAACCTAAAATGATTTTGTTTTTTATCTTTTATGAGGGGGGAGCCTGCATATATTGGTTTCTGTTTATATTGGTATCAGTTTATATCGCTATCTGAAATTAAGAGTTAGACAATATCGTTATCGTCGAGTTAGACGATGTATGAGATATTGGTAAAAAAGCCAATATCGAACATCCCTAATATAGATAGATAGATAGATAGATAGATAGATAGATAGATAGATAGATAGATAGATAGATAGATAGATAGATAGATATATCTATATCCATATCTATCTATATATATCCATGTATATCTATATAGATATATATAGTATATATAGATAGATATATATAGTGGTAGAATCACTGGGCCCGTTTGCATGACTGTTATATACTACTGTTATAGTCCATTACAATTGGACTTTTTGCGTTTACACATGCGCAGATGCAAAAAAAATTAAACAAAATAAATGAGATTAATGGGTATATATGCACAAAGAGTATTGTGGAGAAATCCAGGTGTCTTTATCCAATTTCTCATACTCAGATAACTGCCGTTATCTGATAAAGCCTATCAGATTATGCTGTTTACATGATCACTTGATAATCTGATAACTCCAGAAATCAGATAGTGATCAGATTTTTGGTGTACATGTAAACGGGCCCACTGACATTGTGACTGACGCCACACTGTAGCGAAGCATCCTAAATTTACCAGCTTTTCTCCTATTGTAAAAGAAAGCTGAAGCAGCTGAAGTTTTACACAACAAACTGATAAATTAAATGTCCATTTAGGCTGTAAAATTAAGGGCATCCAGTTGGTCAGGGTCCAGGAGAGTATTTTAGTGTCATTCCATGTTTCCCAAAAAACGGCTTTAGTTGAAAGGTGAGAAAACCTTTGTTCTCAACTACAGTACTTTCCTTCTCTCCACCATGAAGTATTTAAACACCTTCTCTACCTATGAAGGCACATTATATGTAATCTCAACTCCTATATAACAAATGTTGGAATAGAAAAATATAACTATACTGTTAGTACAGAAATTATAAACCAGTTACTGTGGTTCTTCTACTATACTGATTATAAAATCAATTATGCTTTCCTGATTAGTTTAAAAAAATTATATATTTAGTATAATGCTGGAAATTGTCATTCACCAAACCAAATGACCAATGAAATACACACAAAATGAAACCTAACTTAAACTATACACACAACTTTACGTACAAGTCCCCGCTTTCTAAAGCTGTAAATTAAACTCTACAGTTGCCTTCAGCTAAAATTACTTTCCTTGTCAAATGCGCATTTTGTTAGCATTAGGTTCACTGACTCTAGCTGATTAGCTTAGCTTCCAATACTCATATCGTATCATATAACGCTCACCACCTATAAACTAACGTTATTTTCATTGACACTCATCACTTAGGTAAATAAATCCATCTCCTTCTCATTAGCAGGATTTAATGAGCGAGATGTCTCTGGTACCAGTCTGTAGGTCGACAACAACGTGCGTAACATTGTTGTTGTTGTGATGGTCTTCTTGTCGCAGGTAATCTCGCAGAGCGCGAGCGAAAAGCGCCGCTCTCCCTGCGCGCTGCTTCACGCGAGTCGAGTGCTTGCGTGAGTCTGCTAGCCCTATTTGTTGTTGATCTCCGAGCTTTGACTGGCAGGTGTCCTTCTCATATGGTAATCCTTCAGGGTCTACCTTCCACATATTCAAGAAGAATAATACTGCAGTTTTTAAAACTGATTGTTTCCACCTTAGAGGTAAAGTTTCAGTCACTTCCACGTAACTGTGTTACGCACCCCCCGAAAATAAGATGGCACTGAAAAACAAGTGGTATGAGTGAAAATCTGAGTTTGAGCCTAAGTATCTTTACTTCATGCAGTATTTACAATAAGTAAATATACTACATGCCATATTTTATGTCATTCAAATTAAACAAGTTAAGGGTGGCAAGGGAGAGTTGTAGTTAGTGAATTATGTTCATTGAAGTTATTATACCATCTATCACGACATCACTACACCACTACCGTAAAATTATGGTAATACAAATGTGTGTTTGTGCATGTGTTATGGTGTTTTGGTGTTTGCTCTTTCCCTCCCCATATTCCCTTGTTCCTGAACTCCTGTGCTGTAAAATTGCTGTTTTCATGGCCACTGCATCTGACAGCCCACATAACCCTTTAAAGAGAAAGAGATGTAGGGAGAAAGAGAGGGATGAAGAAGAATGAGTGACGACAGACACAAAACAAAAGGTAGAGCAGAGCAGGAGAAAGCATGAAATGAAAATATAACAGCATGCAGCAAAAGAGAGGAAGGAGGGTTTCTATAACAATGGGTCATCCAAGACTGACAGCACTCTGAGACCACAACGGAAACATCGGCCTGACAGTAATCCACTTAGACACAAGCACTCCTCAGAAGGGATTCCTCAGTAGTCTCTCTAGTCAGCATTTTACTAAAACAGAATATAGGGCGACACTGTCTGCATATTTCAATGCTGTTTGGAGCCTTTCTATAACAGGAATCAGTGTTTGTATTCAGTTACACTACTAAGCCTTTTTAGGAATAAAATTCAGTAAAACATCTTGTACAGTCATGTGTGGGGAATCCTACTCCCAGACAGCTGGACCAAGAACAACTGAACTTTTTTTCTTTGCCCTCCGCCCCTCTGCTAACACACTAAGAAACAGAGCTTTAGTTTACTGACAAAAGTGCAGAGAATTACTACTCCACACAGTCCTAAAACATCTCAGTCTCAGTCAAACAAAATACGTATCTAATGAAACACGAGGACCACATACAAAAGACCAGAACATTTGGATTAGGCTGTGTTCAGCAGCTACTTCAGTCTGTCTCTGTCTGTCTTTTCTCACTATGTTAAGGTGATGAGCGATGAAGGTGAATGAATGGGGTCATGTCTGTATACCTCCAGACTGTTTCCTCACAAATATGTAGCTGTACAACAATTACTGGCTAAGCTTAGATGCTAGAACCAGTACAGGGTTACCTCAGAGAGAGATATAGTTTAAATTTTTGATCTTCTTTTTACTTATACTTTATACTTATAAATAAATAATGGAAGACTCTCTACTCACTGAGTGACTATAGCTGTTTGATAATGAAGAAAAACAGCTGCAGAATAACTGAAAACTCTACGGCAGATGAAGGATTTTTCTTTTCTTTTCTTTTCTTCATTCTTTTTGTTTTTCAAACTCATTTTGTATAATGGTAGTAAAACATTTTCCCACACCCCCCTTTAGTGACTATTCAGTTCTAGATTGTTGTGTAATTACAACAGACAGACAAGTACAAAGGACAAAAGTAAGTAAAGACAAGTTTTAACTGGCATGCATTACAAATGTTGTTGCTTGGCAACTCACAAAACAAACAACAACAAGAACAACAAAACATCCAACATCCAACTGTCTGTTTTCTGCAGTCTCAATGATACTTTGAAACTAAAAAATAATATACACACTACACAATGAAGCAAAACTGACACTGGAGACTAATTGGTTGCATTAAATCAAAATACTACAGCACCTGGTGTGGTAGTATTTACTGACGAGTGCCAATATGGCTGATTTGCTTGAGAATGGACGAAGCAAAAAGAGGGAAGAGACTTATGATGACTGGGAAAGTGATAGTAATGGTATCAAAAAACAGAGATTAATGAACAGAGTGAAGTTGAGAGATGACACATTTGACAGTATCCATTATTTTCTTCTCTACACTGTTTTGGACGAAACAGATGCATGCCTCTTCCTTTTTTCTTTAAAGTTTTGGTTTAATTTTTTTCTTTCTTTGCTTCCATACTGTATCTTTTCCCACTTCCACCATCCTATCCGTCGTCAGCTAAGCACCTCTTCTCTCTATAGCCTTTTCAGATTCTCTCTTCAGTCCTCCACATTTCTCCCTCCTAATTGAAGCACCAGCACTGACCCCTCATCCACCCCCTTTCCCACTGTCTCTTTCACTCACATTCTCTCATTCGTTTTCTCCTGTCAAGTCAGCTCTCAGTGCTCCCTCTCTCTCCCTCTGTCCATTCTTTGACTCCCTCAATCTGCCTAAGTCGTTAATATGTAAGACTGTGATCAGCTAAGTCACAAAGTGATTAACGTAAGTTAACGTACAAGTCACAACCATGTTGATACTTTTATCATCATTGATCACACACAACATATTTTTGTCTGCAAAAATATTCAATCTACTACATCTTGTATCATGCAGTTTTGTGACTCCAACATTTTATGTTTGGGTTCAGACACTCACAGCACTGATTTTAAGCCAGAGAAAGATTCTGGACTGGCTCTTTAAAAAACAAAATCAGTCACTCTACATGCATCTTTAATAAAACAAAAACACAATGTTTCTCTAACCCTATCCAAATTACTTTTCTGACCTAAACCCCAACTGACACAGGAATCTGAACTTGAAGTTGGGTCTGCAGTGTCAGTCATAGACAGCTCGCTTTCTGTTAATAAATGTAGAGCTTCATACATGCAAAAAATATATGCTCCAAAAATATAATCGTGGTTGAGGTTTAGTAAGCCAGAAACTTTCTTCTTCAACACGGCCATCCATCAAACCTCCAATCACTGCCTGATTTTGTCTCCCCTAACCTCAAGGAGTTTGAGTCTAGTTTTCCAAAAAAAGGAACACTGATGCACAGCAAGGTAAACCAAGGTAACAGGGCAGGAGAGGGGCATGCATGCCAGCAAGCAGGAGAACAGCATTTGTCGTGCATTCCCCTGACTTCTATCATCTTTAATGAATGCCCAGTTCCTTTGGAACAAAACTGATAAACTCTAGCCTCATGTGAACTACAAAGATGATGTGCGCTCAGAGAGTGAGGGTGAACGGATACTCCTCTGCCCACAGTATGAGCTGGTTCAGCATGGGTTCTGTCTACTCAGTTATATATCTTATATGCAAACACCTGTATTAGCAGGTTGAAAATCATTATATATTGAAATTTGCAGATGACATAGCCATAGTCATAGCCTGCTGAACAATGAGAGTGAATCCTTTCTTGAGTTGAATGAATATGTGTATTAGTTTTAGGCGTGATGTACCACGTTCTGTCATCAGTGTAGTAAATGGCCAGGCTGTAGAAACAAGCCAAGTTCTTTAAATACTTGGGCACCATAATTGAGATCAAACTGTAGTTTGAGAAAAACACATGCTGTGCAAGAAAAGTCAGCAACATATTTTCAGCCTACGAAGGCTGGCCAGGTTTCAGGTTGTCAGAACTTTGATGACATAAAGAGATACAGAGCTTTTATTTAAAGTTACTGAATTTTCTTCTAAACTTGAACACAATCTTTTCTCAACCTTAACCAAGAGGTTTCATTTCATTTAACAACCATACCATAGAGGTGGCAGCACTAAAAGCTCAAATAAAATTGTCAGTGTGAGTGTCATGTCGGCTGGATGATCTGTTGGCATATCACCAACAGAGTAAAAAAAACATTTAATTTGTGACAAACAAAACCACGGCCTTTGCACAATTAAAGTCAGTTCTACTTTCAATATCTGAGTCAGTGAGTTTTTTTCAACAGCAACACATCAAGGAATTAAGCCTTGTCTCCTCGTCAATTTGTACATTTAAGGGGCAATTCGTATAATAAGAAACATTCAGGTGAATTCTACACACAACTGAGAACAGAGACAAAATTAACTGTAATTACTCTCCCTCCATTAGTATGATGGCATTTTTTCGCCCATATTATTCACAGCAGTGAGTCCGTCTTTTTCCAGATCCAGGAGAACAGGTTCTCCATACAGACCCTGTTTAAAGAAAATTGTTTGTCGACATGCACACTAAATGACAGGGGTAGTGCTAAAATGGATTCTTCTGAGTAAATACATTTTAAAATGTGAAAATATCATCACTGCAACTGGCCATGGTTCCATTTATTCTGGCTCAGAAACACAATTTTTAAATTGGTACATGCATTGTCAAGATGGTTATGTTTACAACAGAAGTCTGTTTCATATGCTACCAAAGTGTAACAATGTACACAATGTGCTTATTCTGCAGAAGCGTGTAAATTGGCATCCTTGGGCTCAGTCTGTGGTTACAAACCACTAATTGACACAACAGAAACAAAGCCAACATTATCCTGGGGTAAAGTACTTAAAAAGAGTTACAGTGAAAGGATATAGTGCTATGATGTATGAAACGATAGAACATCTGGAAAATACATCAACAAGCCTTGCTACAATACTGTGTCAGATGTACAGATGGTGTTTTAGCTGCATTCGTCCATCTTCATGCATCTGTTTCAGCTATACATACATTACATTCATAATATTTACTTCAGTTACATTCAGAATTCCTGCAGGATGTCATTTCTACAGATTGGCCTCTTATTTTATAACACACATTACCTGGTGAAACCCTACAATCCAAACATTTGCCACCAATTTGTACTTTGCATTTGCCCTATGATCAATGCATACTCACACTACACACACATATACCCCTATCTGTGTGTTTGTGTGTGTGCGTGCACTGTAGAAATACGTCCATGCAGAGTCTGTCCAGCCCCTCTGAGACTTGGTAAGTGATGAAAGTTATGTTAAGAATACTGTAGCAGACATGCACACACGAATTAGCCTTTATTGTCTTCTTAGATTATCACTCACAGAATTAGTTGATGACAAGTAACCAAGCAAATCTCTTGAAAATTTATCCTTGACATGCAAATAAGCCCTACAAATGTCTGAAAGCAGAGCTAAGCTAAGAACTGAGTGGAACAATTAGAGTTTGACACCCAGGATTTGGACACATCTAAAACTAAATGAAGAAATTTAAATAGAAGCGTGAAGTTCAACTTTGACATAAGGGTTGCAGTATATCATTTCAAAACATTCCTCTGTCACCTGTCTCATTTGCAGTCAGGATGGTACTGCCACAC
Source organism: Ctenopoma multispine (assembly GCA_034779795.1). Classification (NCBI taxonomy): domain Eukaryota; kingdom Metazoa; phylum Chordata; class Actinopteri; order Anabantiformes; family Anabantidae; genus Ctenopoma; species Ctenopoma multispine. The sequence goes on from JAUYWH010000001.1 coordinate 24,460,111, forward strand.
ACACACACACACACACACACACACACACACACACACACACACACACACACACACACACACACACA
>JAUYWH010000001.1:24479140-24498894 GCA_034779795.1 Ctenopoma multispine
TTTATAATAACAAACCGTATTCTTTACATAAAATACATGTAAAAATTGCAGTATTGGCTATTAGATGTTGAATGTTGCCTTCATTTAACCATTCAGCAGTTAACAACCGTATTATTTTCAAGACCTAAATGTAAAAATTGCAGTGTTTGACTGTTATTAAAGTGACGTAAATGTTCCGTAAAAAACAACAACGCAAGTGTGATTTACAGTATGGCAATGTATTTTTTTCAGAGAAAAAATTTAAATATTACTGTTTTTCCTTATCATTTTAATTACAGTGATTTCATATTTAAAAAACAGTAATATACTGTTTACCAATTTACAGGCTTTTACTGTCATGGTTTCACAGTTTTTTACTGTAAGATCTGTAAGATCTACGGACATTTTTTACAGTGTACCATCAGGACAGCAGTACTGTGGGAAAACAATGGTTTTACATTTTTAGCTCATGGCTTGCTCAAGAACAGTTGAAACACATTTTGTCATGAAACAGCATTTTACAAAAGAAAAAAAATTGCAGCCCCCCAGTCTCATAAATCCACCCGCTAACCAAGACTCAAGTATAACTAGATAAACCACTACTTTGTTCCTAATATTTACTGACATGCTTGCTGATCCACACACACCCTTTAGGTGTTTATTATGTAAATGTATTAATCACACACAGCTTTTGTTAATGCAGAAATATGCTGATTATAACACACACCACAAAAACCTTATTATGCACATTTACAAATTTATTAACTGTCCCACATTCAAAATGGTGCACACACACACACACACACACACACACACACACACACACACACACACACACAAATGTACATGCACGCACATATTTGACCTTCTTTAGGTCAGGGGGACATTCTACAGTGAATTTCATATGTCCTCAACCAAACCTTAACAATCACAACAACAAACAGCATCACCTTAAACCTCATACTATAAAATAAACACCATAATCTTCAAACCTGTGAACCTGTGAGGACCAGCCAAAATGTCCTCATAACAATTTGTCCACACAACTGTAGAAGGACATGCACAGTGCACACACACACACACACACAGAATCAAAAAATGTACCTGAGTGGGACCTAGCTGTGATTTAGGTCACTAATCCGTTTCCACGGCAATGGCCTGCCTACAAATCAGACCTCTGAGCTTTGTTGTCCATTCACTGGAAAATCCACATGCACATCTCTGCATGGATCTGGATTTAGACTCTGTCTCTCACTTCCTTTCCTCATTTGTTGTCTCCTAACACTCCTTTCTTTGTATTGTTCTCTTCTTTTTACTCTTTTTGTTTTTTCTCTTTATTATTTCATATGAATGTGTGTGACGCTGTAAAAAGATGGAAGATGGAAAGATGGAAACATTGTATCAAGCCAACACAGCATCATAGGTGGTGCTTTTAAATGCATAGAAAACGTTAAGCATCTGTGCATTTACTGGTTCAAATGGCAAACATCACAGACTATCCATCCATCCATCCATCCATCCATTATCTACCGCTTAATCCGAATTCGGGTCGCGGGGGGTGCTGGAGCCTATCCCAGCTGTCTTCGGGCGAAAGGCGGGGTACAGCCCGGACAGATCGCCAGTACATCACAGACTAATAAATATTAATTCTATTAATTAGAAGAATAAACAGTAGTCAGGGATTGTATGTAAGAGAAGATGTTCCACTCTGTCCCACTAGTCAGAGACACTAGTGATCTGACACATTAACTAACAAGAACAACAAACGAGAAAATAGAACATAACATTTTAACCCACGAGATTTGTTAGAAATGTATTTGAATCACAAACTACTGTAAATGTGATAGATGCATCTCCTTACCAGACAGCCTAACATAACGAGTTATTTTAGTTATTTTATGGTGAGCTGTATTTCAGAGATCAATTACTTTATGACTATAAGACAGGTTTGTCACCTTTGATGTCACCTCACAAACACAATTGTATAAAATTAAATTATCAGTCGACTTTCTACTGAGAAGAAGAATAATCTGCTTTATTGCCATTTTAATATGTTACAATGAAATTTGACTTCTGCATTTAACCCATCCCCTGGGGGAACAGTGGGCAGCCACAGGGAGCACCTGGGGAGCTGGCGCTTAGTGTCTCGCTCAGTGACACACCTGGTATGGGGGATGGGTTGGGAGTCTGGGCTGGGATTCAATCTTGCCACCTTTTGCATCCCAGTCTGATGCTTATCCCATTGAGCTACCAGGCTATCACTGGCATGCAATCACTGCTCCATTTGCAGCTCGCCACAAAAAAAACATGTGGAGGACAACAATCCTCAATATTATTTAGCACAGAATGATATATTAGAGCCCAGTGAGTAACGAGTGGCATATCCTATTACAGACAGGACTCCTTCAAAGACACCAGCTAAAGTTTAAAGTCAACTAGTTTTACTCTGGGCTTATGTTTGATAGTATTTTATTGAATCTGAATCAAGTTCAGAAACTGTTTAAGTACTTTGTTAGTTAAAGTGCAGGGTTCTCACATTACTCAGTGAAGAACAAAACCAATAATTGATGTGTGCATCTTTTACACGTGAATTGCACATTGATAATTCTTACTGTGAAATGTTTCATTACACGATGAGCATACATCAAGACAAGCAGTGAGCGACAGAAACTACTGTAGCTTATCTAAAACCAGTCAAACCTAAATCACGGTCACTCTGCAGAGCTGCAGGGCTGTAGGGCTTCCACCATTTATTACTGCTCAGACAGTCAGTAAGCCCACCCTCACTCATTTTTCCTTTTTTGGTGTTTCTGCTGCTCCACAGTGAGGAGCAAAAACAACAGTGTGAAAATAATATTCACTCGACCTCACCATTCACTAAACATCCATTAAATACATCACTGCACAATTTCCTTCACAGTGTGTGATGGTCAGTCTGAAGTATTGATCTGACTTCGCCTTGCCAGCTCATGCCAGGTGAATCTGTTGCACTGCTACAGGTCACAGAATGTGATGAATCACAGAATGTGACGGCAGTAGACTGAAGCTGCACTCGTTCAAATCAAATTATCAAAAGTGTCACAACTTTTTGTTACCTGTTGGTAGTGCTGAATTATCAGACATTTGCATAGAACATCAGTATATTATTTACTGCTGAAGTGTGCAATGTCAGGAAGAGGTTCATGATGCTAAGATAAACAGAGAGCATGAATGAATGAGTGAATTCAAAGAGAGAGTTGTAGAGGTTTCAAGGTCAGTCTGAGCAACAAGCAACAGTGAAAAAAAGGAACAAGCCAGGCTATGTGAGTGAAAACACACAAACATAAGATCAACAGAAAAGAATGGCTAACAGGCCACAGCTAGAAGGTCAGGGATGACAAGTCGATATGTGTTTGCCATGTGTACGCGTGTGTATATGTGTGTGTGTAGGGTGGTAAAGAGAGAGGAGAAAATCATTCCCAGGAGAAGTTATATAGTGCTATTAGCCTAGTGCCTGCTGTAGTGAGCTCTCCTCTGTCTCTGTCTCTACCCACAAGAGAAAATGTAATTATATCCCCAGACTACAGTTAAGCCATTTCCACACTTCTGTACCACATATTCAAATGAAACGAATAAATTAAATAAACCTGTCTGTGTGAGTGTAATTAAAAAAGGGTGAAAAAAACAAGAAAAGTGTCTGTCCGAGTGTTTGTGTGTGTGTGTGTGTGTGAGCAGGCATCCTGTGAAACTGTGAGTGGGCAGGGAGTGTTATACTACATATGGAAGTCAGCTTAATTAGTTGACTTAAGCTAGCCTCACCGCTGGCAGCAATCGCACTGAGTGGGCGCTACCACCACATACAGACATTCTGCACATGTGTGTGTACACACACAGTGCAATCCGTGTTGCTGTCATACTGCTAAAGTAATTGAGCTCCTAGAAACAGGTAGATGTAAACTACCTCATACACATAGCTGCCACTGCTACATTTTTTATCCTAATACATTTTTCGGACAACTCGAGGTATAAATTGCTTTGAAAATTTTTTTTTGTCATTTAAAGCAAGCTGTGCCTTTATATTTGATAGCAGGTCCATGCTACAATATTTGCAGCAATGAGAATGAGATGCTATAAAATCACAATGTATATGTGTAAATTATGTCAAACAATTCATATTATACTGGTAAAAAAATTGGATCAAGAGTATACAAAATAAGAGTTTTTGTTTATAGTGGTGTTACTGTGGTTTTATGTGTTATGTGAGGATGAGGACTTTATATACTTAATGAAACAAGAATTAGAAAAAGTAAATACAAGTTAATGAATTTATATAACTAATGTTATCATCTCCAAAAGCAGGTTGCACTGACAAGTAATGACTACAGTATCACAGCTGCACAAAATAAAAAAAAGCTAGCATCATATGAATGAAGTACTTTGAAATATCTACCAGACATCGGCAGTTAAGAACATCCTTAAGAATTTAATATCTGCGGTGGACTACTGTCAGAGTTGTGAATTTTCAAAAGGCAGGATAAATGATTTCACAACTGTTCACTGCATTCAGCTCTGAAAAGGACTAATGCTACAAGTAGCCTTATCTGCACACTGCAGTCAGGTGGATATGAACGAGAATAATGATGTGAAAAGACCCTCTGAGATATGCTCACAGGGGGAGATGTTTTTGCATCTTCTGGATGCTGCAGTATGTTGGCAAAATTAGGCAACCTGGCAAACATAATATCACTTTTGAATGGTATGAATATGACACTGCAAATGCTTTCATCAACAGTTTTGACATGTTTAGCTAAATACATTAGATGAAAAAGCTAAGGCATTCTTTTAATAATACCAAGACTGCAAGACTGCAGAACACAAGCTGATTCCAGTTACTGCTGAAAATGATACAGTTCATATCAGCTGCACAGGCACACTTTACTTTGGAGGAGGACATTTTTAAAAGTACTGTCTAGATAGGACACATGAGACTGGACACTCAAAAAAGATTAAAGGAGAGTGTCCTGTAAAATAATATAATGTAAATAATGTATATGGTATTTATAACAACCAGTATGTATGTACTGTCAAGACAGCACTGTATCAGACAGAAAGCATCTTTAACTATTTCAGCGTGTGCCTTGGTATTGCCATTTACAGAGCAAGCCTTGTCAGAAAGCAGGACACCAGAGTAGTGCGAGTTATAGCAGAACTGTGCTTGAGTAGGACTCTAAAGTAACAAAGCTTTGCTGTGCAAAAAATATCCCTTTTGCTTGGATTATCAAAACCCACTATTGTTTGTGTATGTGTGTGGATCTGCAGATGGAGAAATAAGTAATTCCCAAGCACTGTCCCATTTTTGTCATGGTAAGATACATAAGCTTGTATGAATATGTGGGAGATAAGTACAGTATGTGTGTGTCAGTGGCTTTGTGCTACAGTGTTTTGATGTAATGTCAAATAGTCACTGTCCCAGAGCAAAACCAAGGTTTGAGGTTCTGTTCCAAAGGCAAGACACTAGCACCAAAAAGGTTATGGGTTTCCTATGTGGCTAAAAAAGACAGAGCAAGATATTCTGCAAAGTATAGCCCAAGGCAAGGTCCTGAAATAACTCTCCACAGTCAGGCTGAGTGTTCCCAGGCAGTGTGAAGAGTCCACTTGGCTCAAGGTTGTGTAGCTGTGGGCTAGCCGTGTCAACTCACTCACAGCTACTTTAAATGTGCAAAGATCTACAGACAGAATGGAAAGTGATACATTTACAATGAAGCCAGATTTGCTGTCAGAAAAACGTATTATGTAAAATGTGTCTTACGTCTGAAGAACTAGTTGGACCTGAAACCTGAAGTGCTTCAATTCCCAGCTTACTCTGAGCCATGTTGTGTTTGCTCTCAGTTTTGGATTTGATGTCATTCTCTGAGAAAAGGTAGTTTTTCAAATACACTATTTTTTACTCTTATCAGCATTTTCCATTAAGAGGTTGAGTAACAGTGAAGCCAAAACCACAATGACAGTAAGTTAGTTACAACAATTTGGCTGCTCAAGATGTAGTAAAATCGGTTCTCTGCTGCCCTCCTCTGTATTACATTATACTTTAGTGCTTGAACACTCCTGCTGCAACACAGTAATTGACAATGATATGTAAATATGTCAAGTTGTTGCTTCAATAGGATAAATAGTTAATGGATTAAACAGATGAGATGAAATCCATTCATAAACGAGACATTCTGCTTTAAGATTCAATAATTAAACTCATCCAGCATGGAAAAGTTGAACATGTTTCCTTGAAGCCTCAACAGATCAGGAGACAATGCAAACAAAACCTAATATGCATTTGTTACTTCATCTTTCCCAAGTGGAAAATTCATCCTTAATGCAATGCCACACTTCACGCTCCTTCTCTTTGCTGTCAAAAGGCATTTTACTAAATGCTGGAAATGTGAAAGTAGACAAGATAGACAAATTAACTACAATGAACAAGTGAGTGATAAGATGTGACAACAGTTTCGTTTGAAAACAGTAGCTGTGGCAGTGAAGCCTTAAATCCAGGAGCAGCAACCAGCCACATATTATCTTCTCCCCCCTCCCCCCCATACATGTGTAGTGACATTTCCTCAGGATGTCCCACATAATAGTTCTTGATTCAAAAACGAACTGAAAATGAATCAGTAAAAAAGAGAAAGAGAGGGAGACAACTGGGGAGAGAAATGAATAACAAACAGTCAATAATGCACAGATACACAAATTAATTGATGTACTCTTCCACACACTCACCATATAGCCTTTAGCATTTTCTCTTTTTCTGCTCAAATATGACCTAAAAACTATAGCATCAAGTTGTTGTGAAAAATTCTTTAGTACTAAATATTTAGTGTGGTCAATCCAGTCTTGTACACAACTAAACTGCATCGCTGTACTCTGGCTGTGGTGACACCTCAATTCAATTCAATTCATTTCAACTCAATTAGAGAAGAAGACTTAATACCATGCAATGGTGGCATGAAGTGGACAGAGAGAGAGAAAAGGAGGAGAGGAGCTCAGTGTGTGGGATGTCCCCCAGCAGACTAAACCTATAGCAGCATAACTAAGAGATGGTTCAGAGTCACCTGAGCCATCTCTAACTATAAGCTTTATCAAAAAGGAAAGTTTGAAGTCTAGTCTTAAAGGAAGAGAGGGTGTCTGCCTTCCGAACCTGGATTGGGAACTGGTTCCACAGGAGAGGAGGTTGATAGCTAAAGACTCCGCCTCGCAGTCTACATTTGGAAACTCTAGGTACCACAAGTAGACCAGCACTCTGAAAGCGAAGTGCTCTGCTGGGATAATAAGGTCCTATGAGAAGTGTGAAGGAGTGACTCTACCAATGGAATCGTCCTGACCGTAATCACATAGAAGTGGAATGACCTGAAGAAGGCAATTCATGAAGGAAGATGACCAACATCACACACTTATATATATAAAAGATCTTAAATCCTACACTGTAAAGAGCCTTGAGGTGATTTATGTTGCGATTTGGCACTATACAAATAAAGTTGAATTGAATTGAAAGATTGCTTTGGACTAACACAGGTTCACTTATTACGTCTTCTCTCACTCAGGCCACTGTGTGTGTGTCTAAGTTGAAATAACCTGTGACAAATAGCAACCACAACAGACCCCGAACATCACATTAACAAAACAACTAATGTCGGTACAGATCACACACACACACACACGCATTAATTGTAAAGTGACTCCGTGACCTTTTGGCCACTCGCCCAGCTCCTGACATGACCAAACAAAAGAGATGGAGAGAGGGAGGAGGGGTAAAAGAGCAGGAGGGAGTTGTGAGTGCGGGAGGAGGAAGTAACCTTAAAGGGGACACAGGGTTAAGAGCGTGTGTTTGGTCTTTAAGACCTTTGTAGACATATTTATGTCTTTTCTGTTGACTGACCTGCTTTGGAGTGTTGATGAACACTGGTGATTGCTGTATGACACAATCTAATCGTCCTGAGTTTGTGGTTTGTTAATTCTTTGTCACAGTGGTTCTGTTCATTCAAAATTAAATTTAGATGAACAAAGCAAATTAGCAGATTCATTCAGTTGCTTGATATATTTGGTTTCATTGACAAACAAACAGGAGGAACGGCTCCCTGCACGAATCCCAACAGTAGAGCAGATTAAACATACTGCTGCAGTCTGACAATAGCAACAGTCTGCCACACACACAGACACACACACGCACACACACGCACACACGCGCACACACACACACACACACACACACACACACACACACACACACACAGGAATAGCCACAGGCCACACACTTTAGTCACTAGTCGCCCTTCTCACACACACCTCCAACTCCAAGTGCTCATGGTTCATTTTCCCATCACGCTGTCTGTCTTCATTTCCCAAAGAGAAAGATAAGACCAAAGGAGCCTGCAAATGATTCAAAGTGTGTGTGTGTGTGTGGATTCTGTGAGTATTGTATATGTTACTCAATATTTCTCATGTCTCTCAGAGAGAAAGACGGACAGAGAGAGAGACAGAGAGAGAGAACAGAAGTGTGGGAAAAGAGAGCGACAAAGCGGATGAAGAGGAGGTGTGTTTGCAAACCATCTGGACTCAGTCTCTGATAAGAAACACTTAGTCAGCAAGCACCTCATCACTCAGGCTGCTCCTTCTCTCTTTCTTCTGGTTGGTGTAAACAATTCAGAATCTGAATCAGTCTGAACAACACAAACACATCACACACACATGCAGCACACAGCCAAAGCAGAAATGAACCCTTTCAGATGTGTGAGAGGTACATTAAACATGTGGACCCACACACACACTTTACAATAAATGCACATTATTACTCCAGCCTTATGATGAATGAACTATAAATGTCTTTGTATGTAATGAAAAATACTAAAACAATCTAGCTCTGTGCCACTGTGAGCGAGTAAATCCTTGTTTTCTGTTTATGTGTGCATAATGTCACACTGGGCATGTGTGTGTCTGTTCTAGTCCAGAACATTTTAGGAATACCTGAAACTTTGATTTTCTGTGTTATAGCCCAATCTAGACTAATACAATCCATCAGGAAATTACTTCAGATCTACACACTCACACAAGCAAGTGAAAAGCCCTGACTCACATTCTCATCCGAACTTTTGTTTAAAAGTTCTGTCTCTGCATTCTAGCTTTGAAACATAAATACACACACATGCTCGCATACACACAGGCGCCTATATCGCAGACACCCAATCTATCTCACACATCACTCTCAAAAGCCTTGTTGCTAGGAGATACTGCTCTATTTGTGAAGAGAGAGCAACAGAGAGACATAGAGCGAGATATATATGGGGGGTGGGAGATGGGGATCGGGGCGGTGCCGGTGTCTGTGTGGAGTGTGTGACAGAGTGAGAGCGTGATAGAGATAAACGCAAGAAAAGTGCAGGAATGAGAAATGGAGGAGATAGGAGAGTCAAGTTCCCGTAAAGCAGGATGAATCGCTCAAGACATATCTTCACACTCACAATTTTCACAGACACACACTCAGTGAATAACACTGGCAGCTTGTTTCACAAACCTCGACCTGAAACACTACACTGGCGAGGACAATGTGTGTGTGTGTTCTTGCAGTCCACGCATGGTCGCTCTTGTGAATGTGTACATATCTGTGCAGCAGAATTAATGCCAGTGTGTGTGTGTGTGTGTGTTTCTCCAATTGCAGCAGTGGTGGGATCCTGCAGGTCATGTAATGGTTGGGTGGTCACATTGTCTGCCCCAGCAGTCTCGCACACATGCGCGCACACTCACACACACACACACTTTTGCCTTTAATCAGCAACCCAAGGCTCAAGGTCAGTTTTATTGTCAATCCCACACATTGGCAGCACTTAAATACAAGGATACTAAATTCTGTTCCTTATAGATGCCAGTGCACAACAACACAAAAAGTGAAGATGTCTAAACGGCACAAATGAGCATTTTAATCTTCCTAACTCACATATAATAATGATTCAGTCACTTTGTTGTTAATGGAATTAAGGCAAAATCGTCTTTAAATCTGCATGATTGACTGAAGTTGCCACAGAAGTCTTATAGGACAACACTGATTATGTGCCTGTATTCTGCTGTGTGTTTCAGTATCATAATTTCACACTGAGTAGTCTGTGATACTGGCTCTGTCAATCTCCACAAGATCATGGTGGCTGCACCTGTGAAACATCTGAAACATTTGGTCAGTGAAAGGTCCATACATCTGCATGTGCTGCCATGACAACTAAATATAAAAAAGAAAAATCTATTATATTGTTATAAAGCCAACAGAGGAAGAAAAACCTCATCTGAAACACTGAGACCAAAACATCCCATCTACAAGGTAAAGGTGATAATAAACAGCTGTTTTCACAGGTTGCTGCATATTGTGCTGTAAATGTGATGCAAAAAACATGGATCATTTACTGAGGCTTTCAAATTCTCAAACATGCTTGTTTCTGCACTTCTTTGTCCATGAGGTGGGTCCTTGAACTGACAGTATACTAATAAAAAAAAAACATCCATTCAAATATGTTGTCGTGTCCACACTATAATTATAAAATGCTACTTATAATAGCACTTCATTAACTTTAACAAATTCATTTTAAATTAAGCTGTGACTATAATTATGAACTAGCTTTATACAGCAGGCGTGAATACGGCCTTTTAAATGTGAGAACCACAGCGAGCTGCTCCATAATCCTAAAAACTATTTAATCAGTGTGTTGCTGTCTACTAACTTCACCAAATGAAGGAATGTAGCAGCTGTCTGAGCTGGTTGACGGACAGTATTGTCTCTCACAGTGGTTGGTCTTACACATTCCAGAGCAGTAGAAAAAAAGACACACACCTCAAATGTATCCAGTAAAATCTAACTAGTTAAATGTCAGAGGGTGTCTGACAAAAACTAATTACTAGGGTGGGGTGGGGGAGCTTCTTTCTATTATTCCTATATTTCAGAAATGCACAAATATACACCAATAAAATTATCTTTTTATATATCATCCACTCACAATAACCACAAAATATATTTCCTCATTTTCCCAATTTCTGCAAAACATTTTAGCAACTGAAGCAGCACAAGTCACTGATGCCCATACTGAAAAACCTCATTAATACTTATTTCACTGTGAACTACTTCAACCTATCCTTTCTAAAACCATATGTTAAAAATGCAGAGGACTGCATCTTGACATTTTGTGTGGTGTCATCACTCTATAGGTCTTTAATTCTAACCCACTCCTAATATGCCCTTTGGAATCTTCATGAGTTACACATGTTCTGCTCTCTACCAGCGTCTCTGCCCTCCTTTCCTCACTATCTGTGAACCCACAGTGGGTTTTAAGCATGTTTCCTCACAGTTTAATTCCTTTAATCCATCACCGACTTCCTCATTTGCTTCGTTACTTACTAGCATTCAAGGAGCGTCTCAAAATTTATGTTTCTAATTGAAAAAGTAACAATTGGGTGGGGTTAACTGAAGACTTTTCTGTCTGAACTCTGGAAGAAAAGAGAGAGACCCCCCCCCCCCCACACACACACACACACACACAGAGCAGAGGAATGTAAATCTCTGTGTCTGGAAGTGATTAGGCAAAAAGCAAAAGCCAGTGTTCCCTTTCTGTGTCTGAGAAGCAGCACACAGTCCAGCCACTGTAACCCTCACTGAACAGGGACGCACACACACCAAACACACAACGCTAAAAACAGAAGCGATAAATTGTCAGACGGCCAGATCAGATTGGCTGATGCTTTTCTGAATGTCTTTATCTTTTACTGGGTTAAAGACAGTTTGCCAACTTGTGTCAAGGTAACACACAGTAAATTACAGTATACACACACACACACTTTGAAAAAGCTGTGTGTGTTTGATATGTCAGATGTTTTCATCCAACACAAACAAACATCTAAACAGTTTCACTAACAGAAATCATCTCATCACGTATTCTTCATTGTGCTTTTGAAATAGGTTTCCACAAAAAATGATGTAGTTGGGTTTAGAGAAAACATCACGTTCTGGGCAAAATAATTACTTCGTCCAGGTCAGAGGAACTTTGTCGCCATGGTTAAAATAATGTACCCCCAGTCAAGGTTGCAGAATGGTTTTGGCTAAAATAAATAATGATTACTATCAGTGTGAAATGTAAAAGAAACAGCGTCCCCCATGTGTTTTCTCCATTTATCCACCCACCCCAAACTCTTAACAAAAAAATAATCTGTTTGCACAAATAACCTCTAAAAAATTAGTTTATAAGAAAACAAGCAATGCCACAGTGTAGAAATAAATACATTAAATAAATACTAAAGTACTGAAGTATTACACTACCAAATGTACAAAATGTAAAGAGCTGTACTTGCTAAATTTGAGATGAGATCCAGATTATCTTTAAGTCCTAAAATGTGCAGACTGAAGTGAAGAAATGTCTCAGCGTGCCAAATAAAGTGAGAAAACTGTGTCAACATGTTGGGCTGATGCGTTTTCATCTTCAACAACAGCTAAAAGAAAAAGCAATCTTTAGAAGACAAGTGACAGAGTGAAACATTAGGCTATTTAGATTTACTACTTTCACATTTATGTAAACGTGTCGTCTTTAAAATCAAATGTAAGCCACAGGTGTAAATTCATCTCGTCAACATCAACATCCAAAATAACAGAAGTTGCTGATGTGATCTATGTCATCAGATAATCAGATGATTCTGAACTTATGTTGATCATTGTCTGGGCCTAATTCTTCACTTTCACCTTTCCTAACCACATCACAAACCATACTGGAGAATTGTAAAGCTGCATGAACACCGGCCACAGGGAGACATGAGGAGGCTGAAATGTCTTTGCTCACTTTGCCAACAACTGTGACTGACAGCAGTTTGTCCTGAATGTTCCTCGTTACGTCCTCCACACTGATAGGTAACATAATTAGGTCATATTCCCCACATCCATTCACTTTAAATACTGCCCTTATGTAATGACCTCGAAATCAAAAGCAGACTTTGAAGCTGACGCGGACTATATGATTAACCACTCAAATATTTATTTGTGTGTCACTGTGTGTGTACCTTAACACACAGACACAACACTTTAAATGACTGACATCACTACTTACTAGTGATTTAGATCAATAGGAGCTGAGTGACTGTGTAGACATCTGGACTAGGTAGAGAAAAGAGGACGGTGAAAAGAAAAATAAAGTCTGCTCAATTCAGTGCCTGACTTGGCGCTTGATTTAGGCTCATATCTTTTTTTCAGAAGATCTGGAGAAAAAAACTACTGAAGATCCCAAACCGAGAGAGAGAGAGAGCATAAACAGAAGAAAAATATGTTAGGGAGACGAAAAAACTATTTACAAATGCATAAGAGGAATTTAGAGAGTTTTCTATCTCCCTCCTCCTTGTTGTTCTCTTTTGTCACTTTTTCAACAAATCAAACTCATAGGCTCCGGTATGCCACACACACTATTATATCTAATATGTGCACACACACTCTCAAACAGTGACAAACTGGCAATGAAAGGCAATTGAATATAGAGACCTGGCAATTTCCCAAGACACACACACACACACACACACACACACACACACACACACACACACACACACACAGTAAAAAAAAGAAAAGCAGTAACATTGAATAGAATTTACTTGTCTACCGTGTCTGAGTGTGTACTCCAGTTTCGCCCGCCTTAAACGGTTAATGCTCCCAAAAAACACATAGGATCCTTTCAGCCACGCATGAAGACTGAGCTGCTGCGGAGGGGAGAACAGATGAAAACACCTCCCTCTCTCCTTCTTTCCTCGTTCTTCTCCGCTCTCTTCTTTAGAGACTGTATGAAACGCAGCAGCCGTGTTTTTGCCGTCTTTTGTGTGTGACTGTGTGTGTGTCTGTGGGACTGCCTCAGTCTGTTCTCGCACTTCTTTCTCTCATTCAGCCTCTGCGCTCCAACTGAGGGCTGAGGTATGAACAAAAACCCGCAGCGCTCCAGCATTCGTCCTTCTTCTCTTCTCTGTTACTTCAATAAAACGCACACTTCTCTTCATGTATTCTTCAGTCCGCTTTTCCTTTCTCTTGTTGTGTATCTGTGAGCGTGTGTGTGTGTGTGTGAGTTAGTGAGTGAGTGAGTGTCGTCTCTTCGCCTGCTGCTGCCACCTCTGCTGAGTGTGTGGCTGCCTGCCTCGCTCCCTCTCTCTCCCTCTCTCCCCTCTGCTTTCGTAAGTTTGAAGCTCTCTTGCTGGTTGAGCGAGGACAGAGGAGGAGCCATGTGCACAGAGGGAGCGGAGGGGGGGAGAATGTGATTGGCTGAGAGGAGGTGAGTGGGCCCGAGAGAGAAAAGAGCGGGGGGGAGGGAAGGGGGGGGAGGGAAGGGGGGGGGGGGGCGCAGAGGAAGGAGGGGCTGGATTTCTGCTTTCTGCATTTGGAGGCTGGAGGTGTAGAAGTGTGCAGAGAGGAGAGGAGGAGGAGGAGGGCTCTCCTCTTTTCTGCACACACTCTGTGCATTCTTTTGCTCTGATCTCCCAGATTTCCCGACCACATATGTATTCATAGCACAGCAACTACATCTCTCAGCCACTCACAAATAATCTCTCTCATATGTACACTCCCCCCAAACATGTGTGAGTGTGTGAGTGCGTGGTTAAGTTTTGAGGCAGCTGCATAAATCAAAGGTAATCAGTGAGACAGAGGGGAAGTGATCAGGCAAAACTAAAAAGGAATCTTTAGACTCAGATTGGACAAAAACACACATGCATGCAGGCAAGCTACACAGGGACACACAGGACATGCACTGACACACACACACTCAGTTCACATTATTTGTCATATTATGCAGGAAATAATTTTGTCACTTAGCTCTAAATGAATTTTAGATATTATTGTTGTTATATTATACATATATATAATGCAAATACAGTCAATTTTTCTCTCTATTCACACAGTGTGCAAATGTGTGTGTGTGTGTGAGACTCAACAAAAAAGAAAGATGTGTGTGTGTGTTCCTGAGTTGACAGCGGCCGTGCACTGTCTGTTTAGTCCTGTGAGAGTGTAGATAAAAAATGTATAAAAAGTGAAATAACAATAATTTTTATTCTAGTGATATTTTTATTACGCGCTCTAGAGAATTTAAATGCATTGTAATGATTAATAGTGCTAAAAACTAAATTAATGTTAAATGTAGGTAAGTATATTACTTACATTTATATTGTTAAAGTATATGAAAAATATTAATTTTAATTAATTTAATTTTTATTTATATATATCAATTTAATATGGTTAAATTTGTCCTCTATTGTTGTGTATGTATTTTTATTAACAGGGGTGTAGCATGTAAAATACATTTATATTTTAACAGAAGCTTAATACACCATGGGATGTATCTAAATAATGATAATAATAATAATAATTATTATATTAAAATAATAATAATGTGTCTGTTCGTGGCTTTGCGTCCTAATATCTGTGGAACAGGGGACTGAAGAAAATGTATATTCATTCCATTATTTCACATGCGTGTTATCCTCCACACACAGACGTGAATAACTGCTCTCTGATGACTCTGATCGACAGAACAACATGAGCTCAGTTTGGATGATTTTCCTGCGCAAAAGACACAAGAGGCGGAAGATCACACAGAGAGCATCAATACATACACATCCGCTTCAACAAAGCTAAGGCAGGCTGAGCTTAGTGAAAAGGCTCGATGAGCAGGGAGTTCTCTGAGCCAGCTGTGACAATGACAAACAATATGACTCCCTGTCTTTCCACTAAAACTTATCTTTTCTTTTTAGTGCTGAGTAAAAAAAGGAAAAAAGGCCACAAAATACAAAGTGTGAGGAGCGGGGCACTTTACAGGGTGTTATATATGAAGAGAACCGCACACACTAACACATGAGTAGGTACCACTCTGTCTTATTAAGGTAGGTGTGTGTAAGATTCCTGCAGTTTCACCCAAATTAGATGGTGTGACAGAATTTAGATTTCAAAGGTGAAATGCACATTGTTTAATGTTGTGCATGAAAGGACAGGTAGTGAATTCCTAAAAGCTTTTACACAATTAAGCAACAAATCTCACAAGAACAAGAAGTCCCTTTTATTGCAATGACAAACATCATAGACTTGACACCTAAAAGCAGTGAAGGTTAATATGTAAGAAATATAAAATATAAATACAGCTATAAATAGAACTTAACATTTGAAAAGGGAGGTTGCATGGTTAGAAAAAGCATCAGTGTGAAGCTGCTGAGTGGAGGTCTCCCTTGACATTGGTTCACTGACAGCTGAAAATGGATGCTGCTAGAAGACACTTTCAGCTTCTGTGTGCTTCTGACTGGAGAAATCTTATTCACTTCATACTGTAATGTCAGCTGTAAACCATGTAAAAACACGTTGTTAACCTACAGTAGCTTGTTAACCTAGCACTGCCTCCACCTAAATGTTATCCTTGATTCATGATTCATCATCGTTGTCAACACCATGCCAGTGAGCTCCTGCACACTCAGTGCTGTGTTCATCCTGCATCAGGAAGGAGAATGTCTACCTTTCATTGACTTTCATTAGTCCAAATATTTTGATGGCAAAACCAGATTGAAAAGGTTGTATCAACAAAATGCTGAGGTGATGGAAAGGGCTAAGCAATGGATATAACCTTCAGAACAAACTAAAATAAACAAAAATATCTAATGATTTGTGACAGTAAAGATGAATATTTTCAGTACAAAGTACAAAGACAGGCCAGAGACATGCATACAACCAGTCCATTCTGAAATGTAATGATACATTATATTGAGCAGATGGTTCTACTGGAAGTTTCTTCTGTTAAAGAGAGTTTTTCTCTCTACTGTGTGGCAGAAGTGGGGTGTGTTGGGTTTTCTACATTATTCTATATACTTCTGTGTGTCTATAAATTAAACTGTGATCTAGTGTATAAACTGAACACTATATATTTATATATACACACACAAGCTAATGATATAAGCATCATGTCCCATAGAGGTTAATAGAGTATTGATTTTGGCATAGAGGAAACTAGCAAAGATATGAGGATATTAAGTGTATAAAGTTATCCTCGCTGCCGGACCTGGAGTCTCATGGTATATACAATTGTTCATTATATATGCATGTGTCTGTCTGTGTGTCTGTAAATCCTTCCATGCTTTCACTAGCCAGCGGTTCATGTATTGGCTACTCTGCTACAGCATGATGGAAGGCAGTGGATGGGTGTTTGCCAATTACTGAGTGTCAGATGAGTCAATGAGTGATCTCACAGTGAGCAGGAATCCTGGATAATGAATGAGCTAATGGTGTAAGAAGCTATGCTTTCTCTAATAAACATCAAGGCTCTAAAAGGTTTGTGACTCTCATTGTGCAATGGTGTCACTCTTATTGCGTTTTGTAAAAGATGTTTAAGTCTACCTCTAATAATTACACTTAACAGCGGTTTGGATTTCCAGCATGAGCAAAATGATGGATGACTGTGAAACCGAAACTTTCCTATGCAATAAATGAGTAATGAGTATTAAATCTGTTCAGTCTGTTTTTAAAGTCAGTCCAAAGTCAGTATTGAATTGTTAAATCAATAAAAACAACACAGTTGCCAGTTTTTAGGCATGCTGTTACACATACTGTGAAATAAGAAAAGTATTCTGAGACATATAATAGTTTTATAGTATGGCTTCATGTATTAAAGATGAGCAGGAAACTAAAAGAATGGCTCATCAGCTCTGATATTTAATATGTGGACAGTTTAGCAACATTTAGATAAAACCTGACAATCATGTTCACTTTCTATAACTCACAGGGTTTGTTATCATCCTGCTTGATGGACTGTCTGTGTAATACAGTGCTGTAAAGGACAGACTGTGGGCTCCTAAAGACATGGACCAAACTGTAACTTACACAGCAGAGTAACTCTTTCAGTTATTCATTATTGGTCTTATGCAATATTTCAAATAGAAAATTCATATTTATGTTTTTCTTTTGCAGCTGTTACCGTAGCTCCTCAAACATAAAGCCCTGAGAGCACTGAATTAGTATTGTACTACTAATACTTCCAGTTCACACTGATTTGAATACTTCAGATGCACTTACCTAAAACATTTGGCTCATAAATGATTCACCACAACTTTTAGATGATCAAAATACATGTAAAATATGGTAATATTATCATTATTTAAATGTAATTCTATTAGATTAAATTAAATTACAGACACATTCAAAACATTGCTGAAATAAATATCAAGAATACACTAAAAGCATCATGGTGAACTCCCCCGGCCTCGACGTTCTAACCTTCTGAACATGGCTGAATTATTTTATTTATCTTGTTGTTTTATTCCATAAATTTCACAGGAACACCCTGATGAACCTCAGAGGAACCTCATGTCAGAAAATTATGTTTTATCTCACATTTCTGAGATCTTTTATCTCTCTTTTATCCACTTTAAATCTAAAAATCTCGTCTTAAGATTTAGATTCCAGTTCTGTGTAAAGGGAGAATGCTGAGAGAGAGGTTCTTTTCTTTTTCTCCATCTCCATCCTTCCAGCAGTGAGACTTTTCTAACACCAGTGAATTTGCTGGTGCACCCCACTGACAGACACAATATAGACTCTATAGGCCTTCAGAGTGTGTGTGTTGTGTGTGAATGATAGAGAGAGGGGGAGGTGTGTGTGTGTAAGTTCAGCTGTTCCCGCCACTCGTATGTGTGTATGACTGTGTGTGATATGGGTCTCTCTTTCATTCATTGTATCGGACTCCCACTGGGCAAATTCACAACCTTTGAGAGAAAAAAGGCAAGAGAGATGGAAAAAAAGGAGGAGCAAGAACATAATGGGGGAGAAAGATAGAGCAAAGGCTTTATCGTAGAGAACGATAAAGCCAAAGAGTGAAGGAAGAAACAGAGGGAGACACACAGTGGCTTAAACAAACTGACTGGTGAATTAAAGAAGAAAAAAAAACAATGAGGCGAGAATTCAAAACGAGCAGAAGGGAGGGAACGAGTGGAAGAGAAAAGAAATCTTTCTCCTTTTTCTTAATCCTCCATTTAGTATGTGGGGATTTGTGTCGATGGTGAGATAACGTAGTATAACTCCTTCTCTCTTTGGTGTGTGTGTATATGAGCCACTATGAGTTTGGACATTCCAGCCTCCTGGCCCGACAGCAAAATAATAGAAATCATCTTGACCAGTGCACACTGTAGCTACGTGTGCCTGCTTGTATGGGCAGCAGTGTGAGCACCATGGAAGTGAGGACATATTGGCAAAGTGATGACAAATCCTCACTTTCTCACATCTTTTAAAAACAACTGTTTGAGAGCCAAGACTTAGTTTTAGTTTAGAATTAGGTTGAGGGAAAGGTTGGGGATAGGCACACAGTTTTGACGGGACGGGTAGGCAAAAGGCAGTGGCAAATTATTGTGCGTGTCAACCCCTATGCAGCCCACTCTAAATAACAGTGATCATTTTACAAAACCAAAATGATGGTGACCTTTAAGCACTACATCCTAAAACAAAAACCCACACAGAACAACATGTACAAGCCAACACATGCTTCTGTCTCTTCACAGTCACATGATGACAATAGTATGGCCACACAAGATATATTGATTGGGCATTTAGTACATAACGTTGTCAAATGGCTCCAAGGTACGAAATAACTGTGATAGAAGAAGAAGACACACACACACAAATCCTCACTGACTTTTTGGAAAACTGGCATTAGGGGTGTGTTTTTTATGGACAGTACATAGGATTACTCCGCCTTGCATTTTTGCACACACCCATGTGAACATTGTACATGGCACAT
>JAUYWH010000001.1:24537518-24558591 GCA_034779795.1 Ctenopoma multispine
AAGACAGCTGGGATAGGCTCCAGCACCCCCCGCGACCCGAATTCGGATTAAGCGGTAGATAATGGATGGATGGATAGAACAGCACTACACAGCCTGCCAGTTAAACAGCGGAGCAGCTTCAGTCCTAGACTACTCAACTCCGCTGTAATAAAGAAAGGTACAGGAAGTCCTTCCTCCCAACAGCCATCACCCTGTACAATAAATTCATTATGAAAGAGAAATCTGTTACATGTTACAACACACTCAAAGCAACCTGTGTTGATTTAGACTCTGTGTTAAAATGTAAAATGCAATGTGTCTAAACATAAGACATTGTTCAGACACATGTTATATCTTGCTGCTGATCTGTGCGGACATTTGTTTGGTTTGACATGGATGTGGTCAGCAGTTTAACTGATACTAATAAAATCAGAATGCTTGTGACTTTCAGCTGGTGTCAACTGCTTTATTTGTAATTGTAAGGGAGTCAGTTATTAAAACTGTTCTATATTTACTTGGGTTTTAGCCAAAAATAACCTTGAATACTTTCATCTATTCATCTTTTTGAAAATCTACATTACTTTTCTGTAATGCAGATCATTGTGTGTGTGTGTGTGTGTGTGTGTGGTGTGTGTGTGTGTATGTGTGTTTGAATAATCTGCCAGCACCATAAAGTGTATCCCTTCCAGGCAAAAATGGACCATTTGCATATGTGGCAGAATCCCCAGAGACTTAGGTGGAATAATAATATGTGATACAAAATACCTTTAGAGAAACACCAACTGTCCTTTAACAAAATAACTACAGGACTGAATGTGGAATTTAAATTTGATCACTTTGGCAAGTTTCTAAATATTGTGGTAGTATTTTATGAGAGCTGTCACAAAAGATAGAAAAGAACTGATGGAGATCATTTAACTCACTGATCTGATTGAAAACGTATTTTCGTTTACATAATTTTGAAGGATACAAAGCTACTTTGTGCTAATATATAGTTTAAGTACCCAATCACACTTTTTTGGGATGCAAATGTAAACTTTATAAAGCTCCACAACACAAAACATGAAACCATATTTAGGGCAGCTGTTTTTCTGTTGATTATTACTAATGACTTGTAGATTACTCTAAGAGGCACTGACATTTCTGGATTTAAAAACTCTTTTGAATTCTCCCACCCTATGAAATTCTGTGAATTTGAAAATGTAAAAGTGGACATCTGACAAGAGAGGAAGCAATACTTCCAATGTAGGTTTTGTTCACCTCTTTTTCAATTCTCTAATGAAAGGTACATGCAGAGAAATTCTTCAATATCATCTGGATTTTATAACATTATGGTTATAAATAACATCATGTCTTTTATTAAATATGGGCCCTATTTTCTTGAACATGCTCCTCTTGCCAGTTTCTATCCAGCACTTTGTGGTATGGGTGGGAGGGATTGTCCAGGATTGAGAAGAGTTTGGACAGCCTTCTCCTCTCAGCCACAATATATGGAGATTCTGCTTTCACTCCCAAAACAGAGCCAGTCCTCCTGATTAATCTGTTCAGCCTGTTAGTATCTGACACTTTTATGTTACTGTGCCACCAGAGCACAGCACAGAAGATGACACTGGGCATTACAGACTCATAGAATATCCACGCCATGGTGCTGCAAATGTTGAAAGACCTGAACCTCTTTGGTATATACAGTTGGCTCTATGCTTTTTTGTAGAATACTGTTTAGTTTATTGTCTGCTCTAGTTTATTGTCTAAGTAGACTGCCAAGTATTTGTAATCTAATATAATGTGCACCTCACAACCCTGTACTGAAGGAGGAATAACAAGATTCCTGGATTTTCTGAATTCCACTATCAGGTCTTTTGTTTAATTGATAAGGCAATACTTATTCCACTCCAAAGGAACTCCCTCCTGGTGCAGGCTCAAGTTGAGGATGTGTTAGAGAATGTCAGATAGTTGAGGGGCAGATACTTCAGGGGTAAAGCCTGCAGATGTGGTGGCTGGATTGTGTCAGGGATTGACTGAGGAGCCTGTAGTGAACAGTTGACTGTGGAACTGAAGATCAGTCAGAAATCTACATGCCTATCCACACATTCCTGGTGTTACTCTGCTGAAGGCTTTGTTACAGATTCCCTCTGTAAAGCCTCTTTTCCCTCCTGGATCCTGACAGTCTCTGGAACGTTTTCACTGTCAAATGACCTAAATGCCTTCTTTTTCTTATTCAGTATGGCTTCGATGTCTTTGTTGACACAGGGAGTTTTATGGAAAGTTGTTTTTGTGAGATCATGGATGTCCACACAGAAGTTGATGTAATCTGTCATGCAATCAAGGTCCCCACTGCGGGGCACACAAATAGCCTCCCAGTCTGTAGCTTCAAAGAATGCTTGCATGAGAGTTCCAGGTTGTGATCTCACTTTCCCAGAGTGGGGAGCGCATTCGAGCTGTATGTCTCTTTAGCATTAATATACATCAGATCCAGTGTTCTCTCTCGCCTCATGGGACAGCTCACATACTGGCTAAATGTAGGAAGTATCGTTGTTAAAGGTATATGATTAAAGTTGCCTGTGATAATAAACTGGGTGTCAGGGTGTCGAGTCTGCAGTCTGGTGGTGACAGTGTGAATGGTATCACATGCAGTGGCAGCATTAGTGGCTGGAGGAATGTAGACGGCAATCAATACGGTGTGTGAAAACTCTCTAAGCATAAAAAATATACTCCCCACAACCAACAGTTTAATGTTGGAGGTACAGACTCTTTCACAGTAACATGACCAGGATAGCACCACCTGAAAATGGCAAGCCCTCCTCTTACCTCTCTCTTCCTGCCTTATGTCTCGGCTGAAACCACCTATGTTAATGCTGGAGTTGGGAAAACCATCATGCAGCAAAAATTGTTGTCTTAACACCTTTGCATCATAGAGAGGTGACTTTTTTTATTGTTTTGTTTTCAGGCCTGGTAGGTGACAGTAGTAAAAGTGCATCTTATAATACTAAAAGGGAACACACCTTTGTACCTATATGTATGTTGCCTTTAAATCTGACTTAATTTTCTATTCTGTTCTGTCCTCTCTCAAAACACAGGTCTCCTGTCGTCAGATTTATCTGGTGGCTGCAGGACCTGCGTCCTCTGGATTAATATCCAAACTGACATCAGATAGACTCTGTTGACTCTATATCTCCACTTAAAGGTTTATTTAGTCTTTTCTTTTATCTGTTACCATTTCTCGCTGCCAAACTGGTCTTAGTCTTAATGAATGTATTAGGCCTAGCAGTTACACCATAGTACCTACTGTTGTGTAGATGATATTACTGCAAACCAGAGCATCACACTAACCCAGTGATTCTCAAACTGTGGGGCGTGCCCCACTGGTGGGGCGCAGAATCATCCCAGGTGGGGCGCACAAATGACCTGGGGTGTGCGTGTCAAACCTGTATTAGCTTGTCTGGAAATGTTCCGTACGTACTTTCACTACTTCTCTCAGTTGTCATTCTGTTTGTGCAGTATTGCAGCGGTGTGAAAATGTAAATATTCAGACATCCCTGATGCAGCACATGAGGACAGCATGTGGAAAACCTTATATTCTGACCGATCCTGACTCTGAGTCAATTAATGATCATGAATAATTAATGATGACAAATTAAAATGGAGGTGTTCATGTGCTTTTTTTTTACTGACAAACTCACAGGAATTCTACGTCTATCTGGAATCTACAAGCTAAACATTAGTGGCTTATTAATATTCTGAAACAACTCAGATTATGCTGGAATGAGGAGACAATATCAGTGAGTCTCCTTCATTAAAACGGTGTGAAATCGTAGAACAAAGTGGATGAGATTGTGGTGATTTTCGTAAATGCTGCTATTCCAGAGCCACAGAAACGATGTATTTTGTTCTCTGTGGTGAAGAAAGGTTGATGTTCAGATGTTGTCCTGTGTGCAGATAAAGCTTGGTTATATTTATATTTTTATGAAGGAGGCTTTGAGGCTTCTTCTTATTTTATGTGAGATGTTAATATTAAGGTCAGACTGTAGAAATGTGTTGCTGACCATTGATAACAAAGAAAATGTACTAATACAATATGAATCCATATTTTAATTTGCTTAATATTAGTTTATCAGTCTTCTGTAGACTGGTAATGATTCTTTCAAAGAAAACATATTCCCCATGACTTTAGATTTTAATAACTTTGATGTTTTTTATGTTTTTCTGTCATTGTTTTGTTGAGGTGGCGTGGGGAAATATTTCCTACTGCCAAGTGGGGAATGATAGAAAAAGTTTGAGAACCATTGCACTAACCCTTTGTTAGGGAGTGTGGTGCTGGTCTGTTGTCTGTCCTGGGACCTTACTTTTTTTCCCTGGGTGTTCGTGCCCCATTTCAGATGTTTTGGATCTGGATCAGCAGAGAAAGTAAGACTAGTTTTTCCCATGTTTCTCTGCCCCTCCCTTTTGTACATCATGTCCTTGTCTGAAGTGTAAAGGAGGTCATGTGGTATATTTGATAACCTTTGTGTTGTGACGATGACCTGCTGAAATGACTTGTAAAAAAAGGCCAGAGAATCAAATTTCTTGTAATTTCTAATGTCTCGACAGAATTCAGTATTCAGACCAATCTACTGTACAAATGTTATTCCTGCTCCTTAACAACACCTAGAACCTTCAGTGCATGCAAAAAAATATATATAACTCGATTTTTTAACACTCTTAATTTGGGTCTATGCATCTCCCATAAATTCAATATACAGGGTGTTCCATTTATATGGATATACCTTAATAAAATGGGAATGGTTGGTGATATTAAAGTTCTGTTTGTGGCACATTAGTATATGTGAGGGGGCAAACTCCTCAAGATGGGTGGGGATGGGCCATCTTGGATACAGGACTTTAATATCACCAACCATTCCCATTTTATTAAGGTGTATCCATATAAATGGCCCACCCTGTAGATGTAAACCTATTCAAATTAAAACTGTACTATTATTTTAATTATTTTAATTAAATACACTGAAGTACACAGCTTGAATAACATTTGTTTTAAATACTGAACTGTATAAACTCTAGAGAATAGATGTAGGTTGCTTTTATACATGAACAGCGGAATATAGTGTGACTCAGTCCTCCTACTGAATACAATAAAAATATCTTCATAATAGTCTAATTGTATTCCTGAAGCCCCACAACACTGAAACAATAGGATGAGTTTAGTCACTTCAGCAAAAAAAGACAGCAGTATCTCTATCTCAAACAATGCAGATGTCCATAATATCAGTCAATGAGAATATGGACTGTACATATCAGTTACCTTTCAGGCACTGCCAAAAGGCTGCAGCACTTGGCAAGAAGCATTTTGAAAAGATTCCTTCTAGAAATTTAGCCAAACAATAGCTGGAACCACCATGACCTTGGTAATTGATTGTTTTCTGGCAGAAAATAAAAAATATTGTTTGTAATCCCACTGTAAAAAAATACAAATATATCATAATGAGGTTCTGTTGAATACTGAACAGTCATCATTCCCTAGCACATACACACAAACAGCTATCAGAGTCCTTCAGCAGAAACATCTTTTCCTCAAGAGCCATCTTCTCAAAACACTTGAGAAGAACATAAATTAGAAATGCATGCCTTTATGTGTTCATTTTCTCATTCTTTTTTCTAGCTTGTTTGTTATTGATCTCAATCACTGGTTGCTGCACGTGTTCAAATTGCAGAGTGGGTTTTTGTATTTTTTTTCTGCAACTGTGAGAAAAAAGCCTAATCAAGACAAATTGGTGCTAATCTTCTCACTCTTTAATGTGAGATTCAGAGAAAAAAGCACAAAGAACAATTTCAGTGATCGAGACACAGAGGGTCAGACAGTGGTGGAGTTGGGAGTGGGACCTACCAACTTGTTGAGAGGTTTAGTAGTAAAATGGAAGTGGTCTGCTGCCAAATCGTGCCATTCCCTTCTGCAATACCGGAACTGCAGACACAAAGACAAGGAGATGTATACAATCAAATCAGATGCAATGGTAACACTTTACAATAAGGTTGCATTAATTAACATTACTTAATGCATTAATAAGCCTTAACTAAAAGTTAAATAAGGTTAGCTAACATGTGTATTAAGTGTTTATTAATAGTGTTCATGTTAACAAAGGCATTAATAATACATTAGTTAACATCCATAATAACCCTTTATTATTGTAAGCCTTACTTAACTCTTACTAACATTTATTAAGGCTGTTTGTGACCCTTATTGTAGTGTGAACACATTTCTCTTAAGTAACGCTTTGTAAATGTTCAGTAGTGCATTGTAAGCCTTACTTAACTCTTATTAGCATTTATTAAGGCACTTTGTGACCCTTATTGTAAAGTGTGAACACGTTTCTCTTAGGTAACTCTTTTTAAGTACCCAGTAGTGCATTGTATGCCTTACTTAACTATTATTCACATTTATTAAGGCTGTTTGTGACCCTTATTGTAAAGTATGAACACATTTCTCTTAAGTAACACTTTGTAAATGCCTAAGAGCACAGAATAAGCATTACATAACTATAAGCAACATTTATTGGGGCTGTTTGTGACTTTTATTGCAAAGAAGAAAACATTTATCCCTTTAGTAACATTAAAGTGCTGAATAGGATTGATGTAACTCTTGTTAACTATTTCTTAATGCTCTTTATAACCCTTGAAAAAAGGTGTTCATTGTGTAACACTTACAAAATGCAGGAATACAGAAAATGCATTACTTAACCATAGATGACAACAACAATAAGTGGTGAGATATAGTAGTTAGCAAAGTGTGAGTGATTCTGCGTAAGAAAAAAGTTCAGAAAAGGCAACAACACCAAACTGAAAGGTGTCTTAAACTGTGCAGTCAGGCAAATCAGTTGTGTGTTATCCGAATCACTAGAGTTGCCTAGGAGCAACGAAGACCAAGAAGGTCAATGGAAGCAGGAACAAAGGACCTGCAGCAGTGCTCCTCCTTACACTGTGGGTGGAGCAGCACATTGCTGAAGGTGCTGCTCACGGCTCATTCCTTTGTTTGCCTGTCTGCTCTCAACCAGCTAGAAACAAGTGAGATGGGATTGATTCTGACACCTCTGTAACTTCAAGTAACTTAATTTCATTTGGAGAAAAAAAGAAATACTGAATAAAACACAACACGAGTTGTTAAGGAATTTGCTTCCTAAAGAAAAAGTCAATAAATTATTTCCTGTTTTTTGTCAAACCTTTTTTATTTTGCCATAATAAAGGGATCAAAGTTATTTTTTTACACATGTATCTAATTTGTTTTGTTTGTTTGACTGATTCTCATTACAGAATTACAAAGAATAAAAAAGGGTACAGCAGAAGGACAAGTGAATGACAAAGAGGAGGAAAAGAGGCTGAAACGTGTCCTGACAAGGAAACCATTACTGCATTCAGAAGTGTTGTGTCCAGTTTCCTCTTTGTAAGGTCACTATTAAACGTGTATGAATATTTAATTTTTTCATGAATTTCTATGGTGTTTGAGTTTGAAAGCATTTGTCTGTGTCAAGGTATGTCAAGGTTAAATACATATGAGTAGATGAAGAATGTGTTCACCACCACCACCTTTGTCGTGGCCTAAGATTAACCATGTTTTTGATGTGAGACCACATCAAACATCAGAAATTTCAGATCTGAACGGTCACACTTGAAGCCAAGTGGGTAACAAATATAATTAATAATAATAATAAAATCAGTGTTAAAGAAGTTAAATCTTTGGCTCCTCTACTCCAACTGCTTATGTCTAAGAATAAATCTCATTTTAATGCAGTGATGTATAAACCAACAAGAGAAAGTGGATGTAGCTGACAGGGAGAGAGAAGGAGACACAGGAGTAAAATAGAACATCAGAGTGTTGGAGATGAAGCAACTACTGTTTTTATAGTGATTAAATAAAAACTCAGTCAAAATGCCTGCATGTAGGAAAACACACACATAGTACACACGCCAGAGACTGGAGAGGTCCAACCCTTCAATGTGACATTGAGCTAATCAGATTTGAGGGAGGAAAGTGTTTGATAAACAAATCGCTCTCTCTCAACCCCAAGCCCCCCTCTCTTCTATATCTCTCCTCCACTCTAATCAGCAGAAGAGCTTTTAGAGTGCAGAAGGGGATTCATATTTACTGACTAATTCATGTCAACAGCCAAATCTACTCCATGACGATGAACAAACAAGTATTTACCCCATAACCACTCTTCACACAAAATAGCAGCTCTTTAAGAAGTGTTTTACTAATTGCATGTACAATAACAACACATACGTGTGAGGAGAGTTCAAATGGATAGACAGATAAACACAATACAGCTAATACGGCTTGCTGTTCAGCAAATTTCAATAAGTCTCCTGCAGGGTTGTAAAACAGATAGTTGCAATAGAAGTTGAAATGTTGCAAATGCAAGTTCAGCTACTGACAGAATTTTGGCAGCTTTTCCAAAAAAATTCAGTCCATGTTTTTAGGTGGTTGCATCTTTTTTATTATTAATCTATTGAGAATAAATCTCAATAAACTTGAACTTGCAACATTGCAACTTCCAGGCTGCAGCAATTCCTGCATGTCTCCAGCTGAATGCAGTCACAATCTGAGAATTTACAGTTGAATACAAATACACTGTAGAAATGTTACATGCGCGCTTTGATTTGTTCTATGATGAATATCATCAACTCCATATATAAAAGATGTCCTCTGAAAATCAGCATTGATTTATGCCAAGTGCTCACAGGATGCAAATAAAACAAAAACACACACATGCAAGCAAATCAGGCGGGACACACATTAATTCATCTGCAACATAACTTTGTACAGATGCAACTTCTGAGAATAAGTATCATTTTTCATCACAACACAGTCCACCAGAAGTGCTTACACAGAAAGAAGACAAAAGGTCTTTAGTAACTCTCCTTCTATTATTATTATTATTCATTGATTCTGAAAATTACAGAGCAAAAGAGAGAGTGTCAAAGGAGCATTTGGTTGGCACTGCTGCAGTGATAATGACACAAATGTCACCATGTCACATCATGACACCTGCATCCCTTTACACTCCCCCTACACTGCAGCCAAAAATGTAAGTCCTTCTGTCTGTTAATCAGGCTAACATTTTGCATACACAACTACTCAACAGAATGATAGCAGTTCAGATCTCTACGTCAAACAAGTCAAGCTTTTCTGTCTATATATATTGTCTACAGTATACTGCAAGCCAGGCTTTATTGCCCCACACACTATAAGTGACTGTCCTCACTAATGCCCTTGTGTCTGAATGGAATCAAATCCCTCAAGCCAAGATCTAACTGGTTGAAGTCTGAAACCAAAAGCTTAGAGGAAGCAGAATAATGCTCAGATATTCACATACTGATGCTCTACTACTGTATATACCATAGGCATGTGCAGTATATAGCGTAGGTATATACTAGGGAGTCTGATATTATTGGCCTACCAATATTATCGGCTGATATCTGCATTAAAATGTAATATCGGAAGATATCAGTATCGGTTTTTACTCTTTTAATGACACAACTTTTACATACCATGCACATATTATACATTTAAGTTTTTGGCCACTTCTCCTCACTCTCAAAATGTAAAAATATGACAAATCCGAGGTATAGTTTTTGAGATATTTTCATTTGTTTGGCACACCTTGCAATAATGTTTAAAGTTTAAGTATGCATGATAGGAGATATGTGATGTTAGTCACCTCAAATTTTTTAGTTTTTCTTTTTTTTATGAGGGGGGAGCCACATATATTGGTATCGGTTTATATTGGTATCGGAAATTAAGAGTTAGACAATATTGGTATATCGGATATCGGTAAAAAAGCCAATATTGAACATCTCTAGTATATACTATACTGTTTACTGGAGAGACCGTCACTATTGTTCTTGATTTAACTGCATACATACACATAAAAGTGTTTATTAAGTAAAATGTTCTTGTACATCTATATATTATCTCATAGATAGTATGAGTGTAAATAATCATTCTTCAAGTGTTTATTTGTGAGAAGATTCTGTTCTGATTCTGTTATCACTGTCTATTTAGAACGAGTGGCCAAAGCATTGAAATAACTACTAATACAACTCAAACTCATGTTACAACCTATCACTAATGAAAATGACAGAATGTTGTTTGTCTATCTCAATTATTTCTACATTTTTCAACATCATAGCTCTCTTTCAGTTAAGCATTTATTTTGCTGCCAAGGAAATGGGATAACATTCTGCTCGTAGGAGGGTTGGCTGAGCTGTGCTGTTCCTCTTCCATATTCATGATACTGGAATGAGCGAGGAATTGCTTCAACCACCACACCCCCACCACCTCTACACACATACACAAACACACACACACACACGACATGTTACTGTTCACTTTTACAATTTTAGTTGGAAGTTGTTTTTTTATGACTTGTTTCTTTTACTTTTTGCCATTTTACAAATTGCCAAGGAACACACCCATCAGTCAGACAAACAATATGGTTTAAGAGCAAATGGACCGTCATTTGTGAATGACTGTCTAATCTGCTAAGACATGACATGTTGGACGTTTACAGCTATGCAATTGTATTTTAGAATAACTCATAGGGCAAAATAGTTATTATTTGTGGTTTGACTGCTTGGTTACCCAATAAAATTAATATTATTAATTAATACACCTCCTCAAAAATACAGAATGTGAACTCTTAATTTTCATGTTCATGCAAATGTGTGAAAACTAGGCCAAATCAGGTGGAGCACTGAGGTTTTACCATATTTGTCCCCACTTGTAACATTGCTGGGAATGTTTGATATTGAATTTGAGGAGGCAAAGCAGTTGGTATGAAGGAGAATACCTACGCTCAGCACTGCCAGAAACTACAACATGCAGCACTGTCCTCTTTGAAATTTGATAAAGCCTGCAGTGAAATCACATCATTAGTTATGTTTCTCTCTCCCTCTCTTTTTTATACAAGGACTCAGTAGTACTTATGACCAATATAATATTTATGAATACTGTGTTTTAAATGTGACACACATGCTATTTGTTAAGTGTATTGTTAAAACACTGTGGTAGAACTGTGTACACTTTTGAGAAATCAACTCAAAGAGCAGGCTTCATTCTGTATTTGTTTTTGTTTTTTTGCTAGACAAAATGCTAATATAGAGTTGCTTTAGAAAGTATTCATACCCCTTCACATTTTATCTGTTTTACTGCAGTGTAAATTTTTTAAATGTCACATATGCACATTTTGCTCATCAAGCTACAAACAATGACCCATTATACAAAGTCAACACATACTAAAAAATACAGGTCCTCTCAAGCTCAGGTTTCTGTTACTGTATCTTCAAGTCCCTCCACAGCAGACTTCGACTTGGCCACTTAAGGACAGAATCCTGGATATCATTGTACTGTCTGACAAACTCCAGGCTGTGGCATCCATCTAACCACTGACTGATGGAGTATTATTGAGATGTTCGCCCTTCTGCGAGTTTCAGCAGATCTTCTAACAAGAAGGTCTCCATTCAGTTGCAAACTTCACAATAATCCTAGTGGTTCCACACTTCTTCTTTTTCACAATTATTGAGGTCACTGTGCTCCTTAGACCCATAGTTTTTTAAATGGTTTTATGTTTGTACTCTCGTCTATGGCACAAAATGTTTATTGTGGAGGGCTACAGAAAGTTTTTATTGTGTGTAATATGTATGAATTGGTGGGGAAATTTTTTTTTCCATTTTAATATATATTTATAACAGTCAAGGTGCATAAATGAGGGGTTTATTATTATTTTATTATATTAATTGAATGTGTCCAGTTGCTGTTTGTTTTGTGGGTCTTTCTGCCTACAGTGCTGTCTTCAGTAAGTGAAAAACATGTTTTTCTAGGCGATTCTTGATTGAGATCAGGTAGAATGTCCCATTTTTCTGCCTTGAGAAACTCTTGAATAGATTTCTTTAAATGTTTTTAGTCATTGTCTTTCTGCAATATAAAGTGGGGTCCTATCAGTTTTACAGCATTTAGTTAAAGACAGAGTAGAGCCCATATACCTCAGAATTCATTCTGCTACTTCAGGCAGGTCATCAATAAACACTGCCTCTACCATGTTTGACAGATGATGTGGTATACTTTGGATCATGAGCTGTTTCTTCCCTTCTCCATACTTTTCTCTTCCTGTCATTCTGGTTAATATTCATCTGTCCAAAGAATCTTCTTCCAGGACTGGTCAAACTTTTTTGATGTTTTCTAATCTGGCCTTTCTGTTCTTGAGTGTTACCAGTGTTTGCACCTTGCTGTGAAGCTTCTGACATTCATAAAGCATCTCATCTCAAGTTGCAGTAGCTCAAAGACTGTAGACTTTGAGAATGATTACTTTTCAGTCTAATGATGACCTCCTTCACTTGCATAGAAACCTCTTTGACCTTATGTTAAGAGTTTCAGTGAACATCTAGCAAATCCAAATGTAACATTCAAAACAACATCCAAATAATGAGGGAATGCAACTGCTTGTCATATTTTCCAATATTTATGAGCCCTCCAAAATTTGTGTGTGTGATTATGTGAAAATGGCTGTAATTCAACAGTTTTGTCAGGCTCCTTGAATAAAAGTTAAAAGTCTTAAATTAGTCATTGTTTTATTTCAGACTGAGTGTGGTGGTGTCTAGAAGACAAATTCCAAAAATCTCATCTTTATTCCATTATTTGTGGAACTAATTGTAACTAATTGTGTCATAGGGACATAGATGATTTCATATATTATTTAGATTATTGCTGTTTTTATAGAACACAGGTGGTTATCTAGGATATGTTATATGAATAAAGTAAGAAACAGTAAGTATGGTTAATACAAAGTTTTTGTTTTCTCTCCTGATTAACTTGAGGGTTAATCACCAATCAAACAAGAAGGAAAACAAACAAAAACACACCCTACACATAATAAAAGCTAGCAATGGTAATGGCAAGCAAAATACACTCTTTATATAATAAGATGGTAAAATGAAACACATCATCTTCTCAATCAAATACAACAAACAAACAGTACAGTTATAATTATGCCATTTAACCCTTTGATGACTACTGTCAGCTGGCTAGCCTCTGTGCATTTAGAATCACACATCTAAGAATATGGTAATATGACAAGTCTTGTCAGGACTAGACTGAACTGCACCTGCTGCACTGATAATAATATTATTTAAATAAAAAACTGATGTGTGCATGTGTATGATACAAAATGAGAGTAACAGGTGTTGAATAACTGAAAAAACAATATTAAGGAGAAAAGGAAAAATAAGGGTGGTATACTTACAACAGTGTTTATAGTAAGATTGTGCTAGGGAGGGGGAAGGTCATGAGCAAAGTGGAGTTTAAAATGACTCATTCAGCAATGACTGTATGCTAGAATAATTACAACATAAAAGGAAGGGACAAGCAACTAGTAGTAGCTAAGTGTACGCTGCAGACCTAAGCATACAGGCATAATTAGGACCAGAAAAATCTAGGCATAGAGAAAAGTTTGTGGTGGTAAACATGTTTTCTGCAGTGGTCATGAAGACTGAATGAGAAGAGGTTCCCAAATTTGGTGTGTCTAATGAACAATTTAATGTGGGCCACAGTACCACAGTTGTTTTTTGGCGATCACACCAGGGTTTGTTTGGTGTAGTGATGGGTCAATTTGCTCAACCTATGGTTTTATTTAAAATAGTGGAACAGAGATATTTGTAGTAGGGCAAAAGAAGTTACAAAAAAGATGTAGACAATTAAACTTGGCTTTGCCCATGTTAAGAATGTCATGCAACGTCAACATATTTACAGCACATTAGCTGCAAAATACGCCGTTTCTGTGTCAGTCTCTTAGAATCCAGGAGTACGAATTTCTGCCAATTTGCTCTCATGAAACATTGAATCTTTTGTTGCGTGTTTCTGTTTCGTCCAAGCATGTCGACTACACCCGAAGTGCAATTCAAGCAACTGCCAAGGATAGTGCTACATCTTGATGCTATTCTCATCCTGTTCTCTGACTAAACATCTGAATCAAATAACTAAATAAGTAGAATGATTTATGTTTCGTTTAATGTTTTCAGAGTTTCCAGAAAAACCTTTAAATCCAGCATGATAACCATACTGTCACCTGTGATCCTGAGGAACCATGCCACAAATTTCCCCGCTGTGGGATCAATAAAGTCCTAAAAGCAAGTCTACACAGTTTGCATCCACCGCATATTAGTTTGGCAGGGATTTTTACACTGGATGCTCTTCCTGATGCAACCGTCCCCACCGGGCTTTGAACCCACACTAGGGAAGGACCGGGATGCGACAGATGACAATTGCCAACTGCCATAACAACTGTACCACAGCAATACAGCTGTATTCAGTACAAACAAATTTTTTTCTTTTGTTTCTTCTCTTGGATCTTTGAGCTTCTATGAGTAGAATGATACACAGTCAACTCCACTTAAGCGCATGCTCCATTTAGCTGCACGTGACTTGCAGGGCCGCTTTTTGTATAATGTGTGTATAGGGCAATAACTTTGGATAAGCGCACTAGCAATAAGTGCACAATTTGCGTAAGCGGACATACATCATTGATCCCATTGCTATTCTCTCCAACTAATTCACTCAGTTAACTGCACGGGCCACATCCACTAGTCAAACAGCAATATTGATTGACACATTCATTGACACCATGATCTAAACAGCTAATCAGCATGTGACAATGTAAGTAGCCCGGCTTTTGTGACTGATCATTCAGGTGCTTATTTCCAATCCATCTACTGTACTGAGGCCTTTACAGTGCAGTCTCGTACGCTGTAGTCGGTTTAGCAGTGTGTTCTTATGTAAATGTCGTCTTAGAACCAGGTTGAGGTCAGTAGGGATGGCAGCCTTGACGTGGGGTATCATGAGTCTCTCAAAGCATTTGGTGATGATGGGGGTTAGGGCAACTGGTCGATAGTCATTAAGGCAGTTCACTGTGTTGTTCTTAAGCAAAGGAACAATGGTGGCTGACTTAAGGCAGTTTGGGACTACAGACTGCACTAGCAAAAGGTTAAAAATGTTGGTAAAAACCTTTGCTAGCTGAGCTGCACATGCCTTAAGTAGTAAGTACCTGCCACACTGTCTGGACCCGCTGCTTTTCTTGTGTTGACCCTGCGTAGGATGGCTCTGACCTCTGTTCCTGCAGCTGGATGGCGGCATTTTCCCTCTCCGGAAGATCAGGGTGGGCCTCTCTGTTGTTTTGGTCAAAGCGGGCAAAGAACTTGTTCAGGGTGTCAGGTAATGAGCTGTCTGAGAGGTCTGCTGGTGTGTGCCTAGCTCTGTAGCCAAATATCCCACGTCTGTGGTGTCAAAACACTCCTGCAGGGGTGCAGTAGCTCCATCGTTCCACACCTGAACACCTCTTTAACGTTGGTCTCTGTCTACTGATTAATGGTTTATAGGCAGGGATTAGAGACAGGAAGAGGTGATCTGAAAGTCCAAGATTTGGCCTGGGGGTGGCTTTAAAGGCATCCGGGATTTTGGTGTAGACCTGATTTAGGATGTTGTTTTCCCTTTCTGGAAAGTTTACGTATTTATGGAATTTAGGCAGGTGGACTTAATATTTGTGTGGTTAAAGTTGCCTGCCAGAATTATAACACAGTCCGAGTGCGCCGTTAGCTGTTTGTTAATGGAGCACTGTAGCACCTCCACCACCTGGCTAACTTAGCATTAGCTTGTGGCGGCTCGTAGACTGCAGTTATACCAACCAACGTGAATTCTCTCTGCAAGTAGAAAGGTCTGCAATGTACTGTCAGATACTCTATGTCCGGGCAGCAGTGAAAGTCTTTAACTGTGGCCTTGGTGCACCAGCTGTCGTTAACCTAAACACACAGGCCTCCACTGCGCTTCTTACTGGACTCAATGGTCCTGTCCGCTCTGAAGACGGCATGGCTTGCTAGCTCAAATGCTTTGTCTGGAATAAGGAGTCCAGCCAAGTCTCTGTTATAACCATCACACAGTAATCCAAACTTGGTAATCCGCAGTCATAACTCATCCATCTTGTTGTTGATTCACTGGGTGCTGGCGAAATAGAACCTAGGAATCGCCGTTGTGGCGATTAGCCTTTAGACCCGCTCTCTTTCCCCTCTTCTGCTTCCTGTGTTTCCGCTGTCTTCACCACTTTGGTGGGGGGACAAGGAGTGCAGAGATCATGTGCCTCGGGATCTCTGGAGGTATGTAGTCCCAGCAGCTATCGTTGTTCGTGTGATGATTGTTATAGTCCAAAATCATGAGCAATTTTTTCCTACAGTACTGAACATGTGCGACCGTCACTTGAGCCAGAAAAAACAAAAGAAAAACAAACAAAACAAAGGAAAAACTACTGTGGTACTATGTGGTCACTGGAGAGGTGAATTCTGTGAATTCTCTCCCTCCACCTTCCTCTCCCTCTCTTTTGTCTCTCAGTCTTGTTCGAAGCAGCATCTCCTCATGCGAAGTTGATTACAAAAACAGATGTCTGATTGTCACACCATTAAAAAGACATCACTGTACTTATTCATCAGTGCAAAATAATTTTTGACTTGATTTCAAACGGCTGGTGTGTACATGCACACTTGACACACAGAGATAAGTAGTGAAAAAATGACACAGCACATGGGCTGAAATTGACAAAATCCCTGACAGAAGTTGATATTTAATGTCGATGTGAATAAAAAAAAAATAAACAATAAGTGGATCAAGAAACAGATGTGAATAGAAATAAAATACATAAAAGAAAAAAGTAAAGCTACAGGTCTTATTTTTGTATTACTAGTGAAAGAATTGTGAACTGATTTCTTTTACTCATTTTACTCTATTGCCTTGCTTACCACACACAAACACACACACACTTGCAATAAGCACATCTAAACACATACTGTAAATGCACTGAAGTACTGCACACAGACATACTCAAAAATCCACTCATAATCAAATTCAGTGGAGAGAGAGGCGACAGTGTGAGAATCTCCAAGCAGTAGCTGCAGATGACCTCACATGACCCAGCCTTGTTCCCACTACAACACCACACTGTTCCATTACTGAGCATCATAATTTATTTATGAAATCTTCACTTTACAAGTTCATGATATATCTAGAAGTGTGTGTGTGTGATTTTTTTGTCTTTTGACACAACTACAAATAGGTAGATATTTTCGTAGGGATTATTTGTGCTCACGTGTGTGTACATGTGACTTAGATGCAAAAGCCTGTGCACCTACATGCAAAGGCTTGTAGCCTTCTTTAAACCTGAGACAAGGATATGATTCCAGAGAGAAGAATTCATTGAGATACAGGTAGACAGATAAGGACGAAGAGAGGTGAATAGTGGAATGATTTATTTCTATTTTTGTAATTTATGCATAGGTCCTTCACCTGATTGGGACTGTTTACTCTGGGCACAAATGTCAATGTTGGAAAATCAGAAATCAGTGGTGGAATGTGTGCAAGTAAGAATATCATTCAAGCTGGTTTCTCTGCTTTGATAATGATGGATTTCTTTAATAAAGACAGTTACTGTAAAGTACTGGCTGTCAAAGCTGAGTCCTTATTCTAAAAGAACACCTAACATATTTTTATCTGTTGACTTTTATCATGCTGATTCAAAGGCTTCTCCACCATGACAAGAATACGGCTCTTGGCAAAAGCTGTTTTTGGCATTTTATTTAAAAACGGGATAAATTTTGATTCATAGGAAAGATTTTGACTTAGCTGGAAGTGTAGTTTTTGTCATGGTACATGTGTCTGTGGGCACTGGAGTACACAGTGATGGTTTGTGCATTAGAGTAAGTCTTCTGCATGATACAGTATATGAAAGGAGGATGTTATGATTAAGTGATTAGATTTTTTGCAGCTTTGATTTCACCTCATCTTTAAATATCATATTTAAAGCACTTTTGATTAGTATAGTTCTGATTAAAGCTATAATATATCACAGAGCACAAAGTATGACCTGGACATCTATCTGAGATATTATATACTGTTGATGTGTGCGTGATAACCTTGTGTGTGTCCGCTCGCTGTCACTATCCTAGGCGCCTGCAGTCTGAAGGAAAGCATCTGGTTTCAGCATCTGGACACACACACACACACACACACACACACACACACACACACACACACACACACACACACACACACTGGAAGTGTGTCAGATATAGTCAACAGAAGGTTATCTTTAATCAGAGCCATACTTTTAGTCTTTGCTTGTTAACACACTAACTGCTGTTTCATGGAACAATGCAGTAATGACTCATTAATTACTCACTACAAAATCATTAGTTACTGTTGTTGAACACCGTAAAGTAAAGCAACACAATTGTTACTTCATGATTATTTGATCATTAGTTACTCATTTTGTAGATCAACATGTAAAATGACACATTGTAATAAGTTTTAAGCAAATTTTAAGCTGTGGGAGACTGATATGTTTCACACTCAGCTCACCATGCTGACTGCTAATGTTGTTTAGTCTATTATCAGTATGCATCAGTACACTCTATACAAACTGGTAAAACCCACTTGAGATCAGGCTAAGATACCAGTTCTAGTACAGATTTCCTCGTTATTTAACATATTTCCAAACTTTATGTGCTGGCTTAATATTTGAGGAGTCCCGTTTGATATAGCCATGTCATATTAGTGCAACCTGCACTTTCGTGACATCTTGTGGCTTCATGGTGCAGAAAAAAACCTCAGGCATTAGTTCAGATGTTGAAAAGTCTACTAAACTAGCTAAAAGCAGGTTGCTGTAGTCTCAGTTTCCCAATTATGTAGTCCACAGGTTTAACATGTCATGTGACCTGTCACTGTGATAACAAATAATCTACACATAACATAATGTGCTCAACACAACACACCTGCATAGCTATAGCTTCGTCAGAGCCCAGTAATTTGATGCTGTGGGTGTGAACACCCCAGAACGTATCCACACACACATACTTTTCCACCTTATCACATATAGTAGGGACCATGGGGGGAGAATATGTAGCATCTGCAAATTAGCAACCTCAGACAGACTGATAATCTAGACAGATACTATTCATGTTTTTTTACTGATTACATCGGCTAAGAGTTACCTACTGTGTGTGACAAAATTAGTTCAGTTATATAAGGATGGCAATTAAGGTTGACATCACAATGATACATTGGTGTGGTATTGATCTTTAAACCAAATCTGGTCCAGGACTCCAGACACACATTCCACCACCACAGGATGATAAAAAGTAATGTTTTGGAGTACATAAAAAACAGTTTTAAGACTCCATGAGGGACCATCCATGCTTTGTTGAGTGAATAGGTGATAAAGTAAGATTTAACTATCTGATTTAAGCCATTTTAAAGACAGTGGCAATTCTACAAATTAGTGAATGAGCTTCACCTACAGTGACTTTACACAGATAAATGTCAACAACCCTGTGTTCCCAATTTGTGTTCCTATGTAACTAAACTACAACTGCAATCACATTTTTGCAGTGAACAATATCCTATGTTTTTGAATAAGTGCTACATTTATTAGTGGTTAGAGTAGTTTGAGTGCTTAATCCAACCAAAAAAAAAAATTAGTAGCGCTGGAGTCACCAAACTGGATGTTGTAATGTAATACTTCTACTACTATTACTACTACTACTACTACTACTACTACTACTACTAATAATAATAATAATAAGACATAGATTTTTGTTCCCTTTGGGGAAATTGTTGTTTGAACAGTTGCCGTTGATGACAGTGTACTGTGGGGTTTCAGTGTCTTGTCTAAGGACACCTAAACATGTAGCCCGAAGGAGCTAGGAATTTAACCACTCAGTCTAGGGCTCATAGACGAGTGCTATACCCACTTGTTGAGGTACTTGTTAACTGTCAATATACTTTCATGGTAACAGAAAATTTTGTTCCAGTTGCATTCCCTAAAAAACTGAACTTGCTGCTGTGATGTTTTCTGGTTGCAGACACTACCTGTGCTGCTGCTGCAGGTAGTTCAGATAATACACTGCAACTGAACATAATCCAGCAAGTACAGTGTGCTGTAAATAACATACTGTATCTCCTGTTACAATTTAGCTGTGTACACATAAGGGATGACTATGGATGGATGGTAGGGAAGTCACCTATGAACCCCAAGATTGGTGGTTTCACTCTCTGTCCCCACTGATTCCTGACTACCTGTCAAAGTGTACTTGCACAGGACACTGAACCCTAACCCTTGGCGCATCAAAGGGGCTGCTATAATCTAGTAAGTAAGTTTCTTTTGGCTGCTCCTTTACAGGGTCGTCACAGCAGATCATCCCACATATTTGATTTGGCAAGGATTTTCTTATGCAACTCTCCCCACCAGGCTTGAGACTGGCACTAGGGAGGAACTGGGAACACTAACCCTGGGGTTCATACACAGTTAACAATTGTCCTACCTACTGTTATAATCTAATTTTTGTATCCACAGTCAAATTTTCTGACACACCATTTAGTAAATTGTACTGTATAAAAGTAGAATGTTTGTGCTTTACGCTGTGCTTTAAGGTAAATACATATGGGAGGACCTATTGTCACTATACACATGACTGATGCTGTTGTATAGTAGCTTTTGTTTGTGTAATATTAGTATAAGTATACATGCAGGTGCACTGATGAATGGGCATGTATCAGTGCTTGTGTCCCGCCTTGCTGGAAACCACAGAGACCAATGACAGGCCCTCGTAGAGCAATTTGCGCCTATGAAGATGTACTAGTGGGAAGCTGAGAGCTAATTAGAACACCAGAGCAATGTGTAGACTGTTCCACTGGATATGGATGAATCTAAATATCTGCACAGGATCTGTAACTCATTTATTATGGTGTGGTGTCCTGTTTTTGGTTGATTCCCAACTGACAAGCCCATTAATATGGTTCAATGAGTATCAAGTCCCAAGATGCAGGATGCTGAAAGCAACTAGCAGAATGTAATTTTTTCCCCATTTTAAATATACAGGGTGGGCCATTTATATGGATACACCTTAATAAAATGGGAATTGTTGGTGATATTAAAGTCCTGTTTTGTGGCACATTAGTATATGTGAGGGGGCAAACTCCTCAAGATGGGTGGTGACCATGGTGGCCATTTTGAAGTCG
>JAUYWH010000001.1:24558691-24584401 GCA_034779795.1 Ctenopoma multispine
ACTGTAAAGTGCCCTGAGATGACCTGTGTTGTGAATTGGCGCTATATAAATAAAGTTGAATTGAATTGAATTAAAGGTTCTCAATAACTTAATACCACTAAACTGAGTATACATTTGTATGTCAGGTTAAGACTCAAGGGGAGAGCCTCCATCCAGTTTGCTGATTTCTTTAAACCCAGAGTTTCCCACATGCAAGAATCATTTAATTTCCCTGTGGCCAAGCCAACCCTCTGTCAACACCTGGCAGTGCTGCAGTATGAGAAATGTACGTGCAGACAGTATCTGTCTCTGCTGCTGAAATAACAGCAAGCCATGTTGGACCTGATACAGTTATGCACAATGACTTTCAGTGACTGGAACAGCTTAAATTACTGGCTCACCTCAGAACAACACATCAGACTTACAGAAAGATCACACACATATCTTTTCCATTCTCGTGCTGTATTTTTGTGTGTGATACACATTGTGAAGTCTGATGTTTTATAGCTCATGTTGCTTTATTATTGTAAACTGATGATCAACCAGGTAAACATATAATGACCAGCAATTATTATATTACAATGTGTAACAAAAAGTAAATGGAACCAGGTTTAATATAAATATGTGAAAAAAACTCATGTTAATTTGAAATATCTGCAGTTTTATCAGTGTTTAAGTGCTACTGAGAAACTCAGGCATGCAGCATATTAAGTGAAACAAAGCAGCTACGCAGTTTTTAAAATGTTTTCAGTCACAATAGACATGGATTTTACAACTTCTTTTGTGTAAAGGAAGCAAGCAAGTAATTAGAGTAGTTTGTGTCTTGCACCTAAAATATCTTTTAATCAACATTTTCCACAGCTACCTTAACAGTGTAATCTGCAGACTGTTCAAATCAAACTGTGCAAGAACAGAGTAACTTCAGAAATAATCCCTGCCAAAATGTTCACCAAGATGTGTTATCTGTCTAGTTTTACACCTGTGCGAGTTTATTTTGTGCTATAAGAAAATCAATTTAAACAGATGGCTGCCTAGAAGGCAACAAAAATCCTCACTAAAATCCCAAACATAACAAAAGCTGAAATTGCCATTTTAAGAGCTGCTGGCCATGAGGTAATTTTGTTTTTCATTTCAGTGATGCTACAGTTTAATGGATAATATATGATTTTCTAGAAGTGTACCCCAGGTAAAACAGATTTCACTGAGATTCTCATGCATTGACACGAAAATGGCTAAATCTATAGATAAAGTTCTACAAATGATAGAAAATAAGTATATGGTGCTCACAGTAAACAGAAAATCCTCCTTATTTACAATAATTGTGTAGCATATGAAACGCTGTGTACGCTAAGTGTGTTTAATTTTCTTTAGTAATTGTTTTCAACACAAAATGTTTTCTGCACTTTCTCTACACTTTTTGTCATTCTCAGCCAATAAGAATTAATATTAGTTTCACTCGATTCGTGTGCTCACTTCTGGTGTTTAGTGAAAGGGCTGTCTTAGCCATCTGTGAAACAGGGCACCTTCACTTTGTTAATGCAAACACCACTCACCATGATCTATTTTACCTTCCTCTTCAGCCTGTTTGACTAGATATTGTGGTTAGATCACAATATTTGATTCAATATGGACTGTTTTATGGACATTTGTTTACAGTTTAGTATAGTGAAAATGTGTATCATATACGTATTGATAAATATGAGAACAAATCTAGAAACACATCTGGTCCATTCTCTAACTCCAAAAAAATGTTTTTTATACAGGACTGTATCTAACATACTGTCATTTTATAACAGTTCTCACTGTGAAGATGGAATGATGATGAACTAAATAACCCACCTCTTTGCTGTTAGTAATCAATACCATCATATCAGTGACGCCCACAGAGCACATACAGTCAGCATAAAAAAACATCAAAACAACCAAAGAAATGCTGATTACTCTTAATAAAATGTAAGGAAAGTGTTGTTTTTACTGTGCATCACAATTAACACACTGTACTAAAAGCCTCACTGTACTGTACCGTACACACAGAAGCTCCAATATCTGAAGAAGAAGGCTGCAAACGTACAGTTAACGCAATGTTTTTCTTGACATCAAATTAGAATAGCATGCCTGCACATACTAAATCATAAGAATTGTATGGAGCAAAGATATTGTTAATGTGTGTCATAGAATGCAGTAAGGAGACCAAGGACATGTGCTTTCTATTTAAAACCCCAAAGGGGAGAAGGGAAGGCAGGACAATATGTCAAACAATTGACTGGAATTAAAAGTCAAAGCAGTGAGGAAGTTCTCACAGTGTCAGAAAAAATATACGAGTGCAAATGTGTAGAAACTACAGTGGACCCACACTTATTGTACATTTTAACAAAGCGCAATTAAGGATTCCAGAAGAAGTACGACTCAAGAGCAGAGCTACGCTCTGTTGATGAACTACTGCTGACTTGTTCTTCTCTGCGTTGTGAATTTCTGGATTTACAATATGTCATAGCTGCCTGATATTACGCAGACACACACACACATATTACAAACCTCGCTGTGCATTCCTCAACATTTACTACGGGCTACAGAGTGAGAATTAACCTGATCCAACTGGAAAAATGTGTCATTTTATAGGTAGATGGCTTTATAAAGTTAATTTCAGTGTTGTTTAATTCACAAGAAATAATCATCAACTTTTAGAAGAAATGAAGAAATTCATTAGTCAAATCGCAAACGAACTTCTTTCGATACAGATGTGTGGAAATGTATTCAATCTAACACAGAGGAGGTTTGAATGTTTGAATAGTGTTAGACGTTAGTCAGATAATAAAGAAGAGCTGCTTAACAGGAACATACTTTTATGTGTGCGTGCGTGCGCGTGTCAGGATAAAGAACTTTTTTTTCTCGCTCCTTTCCTCTTCTTCGTCTCTGTCTGCACAGACATTGACACAGCTCCAGAGTGAGATAAAGCGTCTTTAGTAAGCTGCAGTTTGAATAGATGATCTGTGGATGGTTCTCAACAATTTGCGCATTATTTTGACATTAAAACAAACTGTAAATTGTACCTAACCACGAAGCAGATTGAAGTGCGTGCACAGCGACGTAGTCTCCATTTAAAAAAAGTACGACAGCGTTTTTGTTCACAGTAAATTCATTTTGTGTCCGGTGTAGAATTCACTCAGATCATTTCACTGATTTTACATTTGAACCTTGTTGTGTGTTCGATGTTCTCAGGTTCATTGTGAGCTGCAGAACACATCGGTGAAAAAAACAAGCGAACCAATTAGAAAAGTTCCTTTTCTACAGACCGGCTGGTGTTTGCTCGTTTTCTTCGGGTTCACAGCTTTTCTGGATTTATTTGAAGATAAACATATGCGGGAAAACATCTACGGCCGTGAATGACATGTGTCGTTTATCTGACATGAAGTGAAGCTCAACACACACACACACACACACACACACGTTCCCTCTCTCTTTTTCTATTCTCTTCATGTTGGTGTTTTTCGGGGTTGTCCTAC
Source organism: Ctenopoma multispine (assembly GCA_034779795.1). Classification (NCBI taxonomy): domain Eukaryota; kingdom Metazoa; phylum Chordata; class Actinopteri; order Anabantiformes; family Anabantidae; genus Ctenopoma; species Ctenopoma multispine. The sequence continues at coordinate 24,562,174 of JAUYWH010000001.1, forward strand.
CTGCTCGTCTCTGTATGGACGATCCTCCACTTCCACTGAACAACCGTAGTCGTTTAGTTTTCTTCCACTTTTTCCCACAAAACTTCGACCACTCAAACGTTAAAAAACAAAAATAATAATACAAACTAGAAAACGCACTGTGCGTCGCTCACGTCTCTAATCGCTTTATTCCAGTCGAACCTAAAGAGTTTTTCTCTGTCTTCCTCCGGACGCTGGGAGATTTGAACTGGACGTTTTTGTGAAAAGCGAAACAGCGCACACGTGAAGTGAATGAGCAAAGCGACAAACTAACCCGCTCAGTCGTCTCTGCTGCGGGAAACAACAACTAAACTAAGGTGGAGTTTGTCAAAGATCGCTGTTTTTCATCCGAGAGGCAATTTTCCTATCAAAAATAAATCACTCAGGTGGCGAAACACCTTTCCCCCTTGATCTTTCCCCGTCCTCGCGCTGTCCTGGCTGCGCGGCGCACGGGATGGTAAAAAGCCTAAAGTGTGCAGCACGAACGACGGAGGACACCGAGAGAGGAAGAGAGAGGTAGCGCTCCGAGGAGATGGAGAAACAACAGTGTCCTCCGTTAATGCTGCCCTCTGCAAGTGTCAACCGGCGCGAGCTCATCTCCTCCCGGTAAAAGATGATGATACGCCAAGCGAGGCAGAAACGGAATGCTGGGGATCCCCTGCTGCGTCCAATCCTGACGTCTCTACTGGTGTGGAGCCGCGGTGCGCGTGCGCGCCTCTGTGTGTGTGTACACGAGTGATCATCGGCGCGGGTGGTTGTTGAGGGGGTGGTGGAGGGTCAGCCGTGACTTTGAACTGTAGGCTCTGACTGTGACGGGCAACGGCGAGGGGGCGAGAGCAGCACAGGACAGAGGGAGAAACCAGGTTAATGGCGTTTTTTCGCTTTCACTCACTTCACACACACACACACACACACACACACACACACACACACACACACACACACAGACGCACTGTATAACACACAGGCCTATAAGGAAGTGACTAATTCATATGATCAAAGTGTGTAAGGTCAGACTAACACATTGTCTTTCAATTAAACAAACTCATGAAATGCTCCAGAAGCTGTGTATATGAGTGTGTGTGTGGGGTGGGGGGTGGGGGGAGTCACTGGATCTGGTGACACATACAGTGTACTGACCACCAATCAGAACCTGTCAATCAGAACATGAAGTGGAAATTAAATTTTTTGTACACTCTGACAGAGTCATTTCTAAATGATTTTCATTTTCATTTAGTTGTAATTAAGAAGTTACAAATCTAATAATTATATTTATACTTATAATTGTAGATAAGTAGTAGTAGTAAGAAATAATAGTACTGCACATGTTGCTTGGGAATAACTGTAATGAGAACTTGGAAGTTACCATTGAGTACTCCACTGAAGCTGTCAAGATATTATGACTACAATTTTCACTGCCTCATAATTATTTCTTATTTGGATTTCCACAGTGCAAGATTTTGGAGTGAAAACAAACACTGCAATGTCATATATAAACCACAAATCTATTAAATAACTGTGAGGATTCAGTTTCTTCTTCTTTTCTTTTAATATTTAGCTTCCAAAGCCAAAGATCATAAGTGAAAGTTTAGTTTAGTTACACTAAAACTTATACTTATAAGTTTTATAAGTTATACTTACACATATACAGTGAAACATATAGTTTCATAGCGTGAAACAATGAAACCATGTGTGTATCTGCATGTCTATATCTTCATATAACAGTGCATTTTCACACACACACACACACACACACTTACTTATGTTACACTGAAACTTACACTATAGTAAGTAAAGGTGAGAAAATATTCATATTATTTTTATTATGTAAATAATGGTGAAGTGTGTTTTCAAGTAAAACAACATTTTCAATCATATTTAATGATGCAGTGATTTTACAATTGTTATTATCAGTTAACACAGGTAAATTTCAAGTTTAGCATAAATGCAAAAGAGGTTTTTCTCCTGCTTAAAGAAAGTAAGAATGTAATATTGCAGGCTTCGCAGTATTATTTAATGACTTATGTATTACATTTCTGATTCAAAATGCAGAAGAGTATTTTAAGTACATAACCTTTTAACCCTCCAGTGTTGGACAAAATGTTTAGGAAATTTTTCTGAATAACAAGAATTGCTGCTTCCTACCCACATTCAGCATGGAGGTCAGCATGTTTCTGAAATACATTCTCTAAAATTTTCTCTAGCCGTAATGAAGGTAGATGCATGCACTCTAGTCAATCATAAAAATGTATTAACAATTAAAAAAAAAGAAGCACAATGAATTATGAGCAGGCAGGCTTATATTACATGGTCCCATAGCAGGTTGATATAAATATAAAATACCACATATTAAAGTGAACGATTAACATAGTAATGTTGTTCAATGTGGACGAGAACAATCCAATAAAATAATAAAATGTGAGTGTTAAAATTGATTGTTCATTATTGTTGCTTTAACAGTGATGTGTTCTAACTGTAGGTTGAATACAATACAATAGAGTACATGAATGTAGGTAATGCCAGGTGGATCACTTGCTTTCTATTTCCAATGGACGCACACAAATGGAAGATGTTTTGTACTGAGCTAGAGAGGAACGAGGCTTCCATTCTTTTACTTTCTTATTTTGAGCAAATCCCATTAAAGCAAATGATGTGTTAATTCTCTAAAATACATGGCATAGGAGATTGAAGCAAGCATTGCTCAAAAGGTCTTAAATATAAATATAACCAGAAATGTTAACCACTGTGCTGCCTTATTTCAGGATCGTGCTTCACAGCTAGTTTGAAGTGCTGCTCATGTAGCTTGGGTTTCAATAGGCTGCAGGTTTTCTCCACATTGTGTTGTCTAGTTAAACATGATTGGTTCAAATGATTTTTGTTTTTCCAGTTCAGGTAACATACAGAATCCAGACAGGTATTCTGTCATCTTTCTGTTCTGGCAATATCTAATAAAAGGCCTAAAATCTCAAACTATAATTAAAATAGAGTTCCCAATGATATGGCTACTGTTACATGCACAAGTGGAAACATAAATGATTTAGTTTTATAGCTGAAACTATATTCAGCCAGGTGACAGGATATAGAGAACTCAGTGCAACTGTGAATCCTAACAACCCGTTCACACATAAGCAGCATTAATGATAATGTTACTAAATGTTGTGACCGTTCAATGCTAACTGTATTCTGATTAGTGCTGTTCTTTTTCAAAGTGCACTTACTGAACAACAGTAAGTGCACTTCTAAAAAATTGGGGAAACGAAGGCTGGTGTAGCTGCCACTTCAGCTACTAAAGAGAACTCGTGGTACAGTAGTATGTTGTCCAAGGACACATGTGAACAGGAGGAGCCAGACATCGAACCACTATCCTTGAAGTCAGGGAATGACTGGCTCTACCTCCTGCATCATTGCCATCTCAGAAATTATTCACTGTAATGTGAAGGCTGTAAATAGTTCACTCATGTATGACTTTTTTTTCAATTAATAAACCACTCACACCGTATCTCTTTTGTATAGAACTACTTTCCTCATGGGAAAATGTTTTTGCCATGTTGCAGTACAGCACATGTTCAACACGTAAGGCTCATTTCATAAGACTAGTACAGTAAATGCTGGTTTGAAATGTTGAAACAAATAAAACCAATTCTTTTCTGCACTCAAGTCACATTAGAGTCAAAAAGTATTTTGTCACAGCACCAGTGTGAAACAATGAAACCATGTGTGTATCTGCATGTCTATATCTTCATATAACAGTGCATTTTCACACACACACACACACACACACACACACACACACACTGAGTTACACACACTGAGTTACATTACATTTCACTTATTGTGGTACACTTGTGCCTGTGTTGTGATGGCTACCAGTATATTTTGCTTGTGTGTGTCTCATCAGTGCCAGTGTGTTTGGATCCTGAATTCAGTTAGATAGTAAGAAGACAGATATCTCCTTGCTGTCAATTCAGTGCTAGTCATTAATGTATGAAAATGCATGCTCACCAATATAAATTTCATGTTGGACACAAAAACACATTTATGCAAAGAAAGCATTATTCTTCTTTTTTTGTCGTTTATGATGCTGATGATTATTTTAAACCACCTCACGTGGAATTAATCGATTCTCCAAATAAGATAGGATCTTATGTTGCTGTTTTGTACACATCCCTATTAGTGACAGAATTTGCCGTCTCAACATTATCTTCAGCTTCAAATCTCATCTCTCACAGTCACAGTGCTACTGCCCTTGTAGTAACAGTATCTTTGAGCAAACACTACAATAAAACTGTGCCACGAGCTGTTGTTTCTACAGCATCACAAGTTAGTACATGCGAACACAGCACAACAGAGTCCCAGATAAATGTAATATAGACTTTATTATAGTTTATAGTTTATATAGTTACATTTTTGACATTGAGCCAACCCAAGTAAATTAGATTTCTATAGCCCAAAATTACAGATTTGTCTCAGAGGGAGTTACAATATATTTATCTTAATTACACATTTAAAATGTTGTAAGCACAGAAAGTATGTTTGTAGGTTAAGGAACGTTAAGAATTTAACACTAAAAGAAAATAGTCTCACAGGGAAACACATTTGGTAAGCATCACCAAACACGTTACCAAGCACTGGTATGTCTAGATCAGGATATCCTCATAGAATTAAAGCTGTTGTCAAGAGATTCTCCCATAGTTAGCACAATGATATTACTCAGAAAAAAGCAAATGTGCTGTCATCAGCCTAATTGATGAACTTGAACAATGAGTTAGTATTTATCAGATCTATCAGGTATTTGCCACATCTGCCTGCTCAGGATGATAGTTTCGAAATAAAACCACAAACTTGAGAAAATTGTCAGTTTGCCTGTGGTTTAGCTTTACTCCTATATTTCATAGACTTTAGTATTCCACCTTATTTCCTTATTGAGCTAAGTAACTTTCTTATTGGATTTCTAGTGTGCCCATACAGCCACTACATTCATAGATTCTCCCAGAGTTGGAAACCAGAGGAATTTCTTATGACAGCTGACCTACACACAACCTGACAGCAGCTCTCCCACCAGCTTCATGCACTGTATACATCACAAACCACTCTACTAGAAACCTGCACAGGCCTGAAAATTTTGGTTCAAGCCTAAGGCGTTCAGACCCTGCCTGAGACTGACAGCTTATGCAATTTCTCTGCTCTTGCCAAAGTTAAATCTAAAGTAGTGTGAAAACATCAAAAATCTTTCGCTCACTCTCAATGGCCATCAACACCAACAGACAGTTGAGTTTGCACACAGAAAAAAATGTTGATCCCCAAGAGGAAAGTAAATGATAACTAAAACACTAAATAATACCATTCACTCAAGATGTTTTAGAAGAAAAATGTGCAGTTTAACAGAGTTTAGTACAGATATACAACAAACTACAGATACACAAAGACAGATATAATTTTTTCTCTATTGATAAATTGTATTCACCTGGATTTAGACACCTGTCTACCTCTCATAATTCCACAACCGTAGCAAAGGAGAACGTATCAATACAACCTCAAATATTGGCACATTTTTTACATTTTCAACTAATAACTGTTGGGTGTTTGAGCTTTAAATAAAATCATAAAATAAAGAAAATAAAAAAAATCAAATAAGAATGATTTGTGTATATATCTGTGTCAAGTGTACTTTTGTAGTTTCTTTTATATTTCTTTCCTTTCCCTTTGTGGCTACCAAAGAAACATTTATTTTAAAATACATGTCTTTACTTATCCTTGATAAAATATTTTTATTGTTTATCAAATGTTTCTCATTCACATTATAATCTGTATTTTCTCTATTAAAACAGTCAACACACACCCATATTCACTTATGCATGCACACGCGAGTGCCCACACGCGAAAACACCCACTGACACACCACAATCTGACTCACTGACACACTGACACACTACATCTGGGGACATTTCTGAAGGAAAATCATGCAGATTTATTCCTCCTATGGGTCAAAAGAGAGAGAACCCTGGGGAGTGCAAGAGAGACAGAATGAAGAAAGTAATGAAAAAAGTATGTGAGCGAAAAAGAGAAGTACAGAATAAAAATAAAACAGGGACAGAAAGGGTTATTGTACAGGACTTTTGGCCTATGAGAAGCTGTCTGTGTACATGAATACTATGGAGGCCCTTTGACATGCACGCACACAAACACACACATTCACACACACCCTCTCACACAAAGAGGCTGTGTACCATAGAGTGAAAGGACAGGTGTGTATTCAAGCGAAAACTCTCTGTGTTACTGTCAGTATGTGTGTGTCTGTGTGTTTGTATATATATATATATATATATATATATATATACACATGTGTATGTGTATGTGTGTGTGTGGCGAGTGTAGTTTTGCCTAATGGTTATGCTCTTATGTACATTCATTGTCAGTGTGCATTCAAGGATGTGCACGAGTCTCCCTTGTTGATTTACAGAGAAACACAACTATCCAAAATCCTTGTCATGTTGTCAGCAATTTATGGCATGTATAACTTTAACTTTATTGTCCCTGAGTAGAAATTTGTCTTACAGGCAGGTAGACATACAAAAAAGCTGCCTATCCAAGCTCACATCAAATAATCATAAAAGTCAATACAATTGATACATATAAAATCTAAAAAATAATGTGTAAACACAACCTCTCAAACTGAGATACAGGTGCTTTCCCATGAAGTGTTATTCCTCTGTAAATTTGTTGTTCTTTTCTTTTAGTATTGTTCTATTCCCATGTTTTACCAGCTAGGAAAAGTATACTGTATGTTCACTAACAGGGACATGTCTCCATGCTATACAGCTATAAGTATGTCCAAATTATTTAAATGAATACATTTAAGGCTATTATACAGATTTTTTGAAAATTTCATTTTGACAATTACTACCAACTGCTTCAATGGTTTAGTTTGAGGTAATGTCTTTGTTCCTCACAACCACCATTTGCAGCAGGAATGGGGACCCCATAAAGCCTTACCAGTCACTGGGCTGTTTGTCCTGGGATGGTACTACAAGGAAGTCATGGGGACAGTGAAAATGGGTTAATCCTCTGGTAAGCATGAATGCTTTACCAAATGCTGTAGCAATCTGCCACTAAATGCCTAGTCATCATAACATCAAAACACACTAGTACTTACTGTACTGCAGTTTGACAGTCCAGCAGCATCTGTGTTCTAAAGCAGGGATTTGCAGAAAATTTCTCAAGGGCAGGATCTCCAATACAAAATGTCATCCATCATCAGTACAATGCTAATCTCAACCATTTTCCAACATTACAGTTAGTAATAGTAAAAAATGCATTGTCTTTCAAAGTGCCCTTTTTAAGGACAAAACTATTAACAGTAAAGACAAGAAAACAGATATACTGATTTTGATTCACAGTTAGAAACTCAGTCAAGTGATGGCAGTACCCTACTGTATATGTCTGTCTACTATGAGGACATACTCACACACACCTACTCTGACCACAGTGGTTAAGCTGCTTGAATTAATGAAGGAAGAATGAAGAAAAAAGTTCTATGTGTGTGCAAGAGAATGGACAGACATACAAATATAAAAATGTGTTTGAAACCACTCAGGGCTTCCCTGTCAAGACAGTTTCCCATATATCTATATTAATACAAATACACATACATATTCATATAACCCTTTACTTATGGCTACATGTTACAGTAACTGACAGACAAACCTATCTGAACTTGCCTTGAAGGGGACTTAAATGTGTTTTCTTAGCTAAATGTGTGTATGTTTTGCTCCAGTGTGTTATACCACACATACTACATATAATGGTAGTATTTTGCCATATCCTGTCCATTTTAATCCAGATTTTTCTAGTGCCTTGTCAGGGAGGAAGTTCTGCACATAGGGACAGTTGTAATTTCAGTGCGTTTACATTATGGCCAACACAGAAACCACAACAGCTGAACGAGCAGAGAGACTTGGAGAAGACCCTGTTGTCCAACAGGTTTTTGCCCTGAACTTGTGTCTTTTGATTTTCGTGATTCTCAAAATTGCCTTACCGATATTGATTATGTGAAAGATACTGTGAGACATGCCACATATACACACACAGCTATTTATATTGTACACTATGCATAGATTTCAGCTCAGGTGTATGAATCAAGCACCGGTGGGTATGAAATGTATCTGTTTGCTATGGTTAAGGCTGGTGCCATGCATTTTAGAGGTAATTAATATCAACAACTACACTAACACTACTTCTACTACAACAGCATTTCTTGTCATTTTTAAAAAATGACAAGAAATACTAAATACACAACTTGTAGAAGAACTAGAATTAGCTGAACCAACTGGAAAAACTAGTGAAATGTAGTACTTACAGCTAGAGTTATTTACTGACCTGATTGTTTACATTTGCACATTTTATGGTTATTTAAAATACACATGCGTACATTGTGTTACTGTGTTAAATGTTCACTAACACTGAGCGACTGGGGTCAGGAAAGTCTGCTATGTTAGTCTGCCTCATTACGTGTGTAACTAATTAGTAGTGGAAGAACAAAGTCCTATTGATCAGTGTGAATGGGATTAGTTTTCAATGGTTGGTATTAGTGTGTCAATACATGACGTAGTAATAGACGTAGTAGTCAGGCCACTAATACTAGGCGGCATGATAGCTCAGTGGGTAGCGCAGTCGTCTTCCAACCCAAGGGTGAGCAGTCGATTCTCAGTCGCGGTAAGCTACATGCCAAGTTGTCCTTGGACAAGACACTGAGACCCTGTAGTAGTGCTGACACAGATCTAGTAGCTGTCCACATAACAATTTCCCCAAGGGGATCAATAAAGTATCAATTATTTATTAGAGAGGTAATCAATTCTTTGTAAAAGAAGATTAAGTTCACATAGTGGAATTGGAGTATTAACTGCGATTCTGCGTGAACTCATTTTCAACAATAGTTGATATTGAAATATGAAATCTCTAGCCTAACCTGTCTTAGCCTCCCTTTTTAAAAAAATTCCTTTTTGAGAGGAGTTAAAGCAGCTGAAAGAATCATGTTGTGTCTGCAATACAAGTATTTCCAAAAAGAAAGGTTTTTCTTCATAACATGTAAACATCTGAACAACCCTTTACAGCGAAATTTTGCAATATGGAAAGGGTTCATCCTCTGAGGAGAGTGAATGTAGTCAATAAATGTAAGATTTATTTTCCCTCATTTGCCTGAGAAGGGTTCTGAAGAGAATGTCAGGAGGTCAGGATCATTTGAAAGTATCCCCGGACACAAAATGTAATATGCTTGCTTGCTCAAACATTCTTGCTGTGGGCTGATAGCTTAGTTCTAATAGTAATAAATAGGTTAGACAATAATAAAAGAAAGAAAGGACAAGAATAGTGATTTTAACAGTAAATAACCAAATGAAAATTCAGTTAAACTATCATAACAAAAACACGCAAATACAGCAAAGGTTTTGGGAGGATAAACAAAAGTGCACAATAAAATAGAGAAAAAAACAACAATAAACAAACAAAAATGTCTTGGAAGAAAAAAAGTCGCGGGTAAACACCATTTACATGAAATATAGTCAGGGATTGTGTGTCTGGGGAGAAGACTATCCGAACTGGGGAATCTACACAAAGTCCTGCTGACTGGGCACTTTTACATGGAAAATGAAAGGGAATGGAAGGCCATAAGACAGAGGCATTTACACTTACACAGACGCCAGTATGCACATATGTCCACATACACACACATAGCTTATTGTTCTCTGAGGCAGTCCATCTCCTCTATCACCAACTTTATGTTGTCAGGCACACTGGTTTCTGTCATCATTATAGCAGTTATGCTGTATTGTCTCCCACCCCACTACTATATCAATATCTATAAAACTATGTGCTATTAGGAAGGGTATTTCTGACTCAGCCCAAGAGCAACAGAGTCAGTTTTTAAGTTACTAACAGGACAATTTCAACAGTATTTTGTAATAATAATGTTAGAATAGGCAAGGCATTATTTTCTCTAAACTCTAAATGGAGACAAAATGCTTTTAAATAGATTTCAATAACCATTATATGTATACTGGTCTACTGGTCTCTGAATTCAGTCCTGAAAAGTTCAACTCTTTATATGCTTCAACCCTTATGGTTAGAAAAAACCTTAAACAACAATACATTGTCCATTAAATAATAACAACAACAAAAACAATAATAATAATAATAACAATAATAGTAGTAGTAGTATTATTAACAACAATAATAACAAATAATAAAACATATTATTATAATTTCTGATACCTGTTTATAGATTGCACTTATTTATATATTGCCAAATCCAACAGAGTCATCTCAGGGCACTTTACAATATAAGGTTTAATACCTTCGACAGAAGTTAACTATATACAACAATATGTAGAACATTTCAGGGAGTTGCAGGGTCACCACAGCCTTCCCTCTTTATCCAGGTTTGAGACTGGCACTAGGGACTGTGCCACCATCCCTAGGATTTCTTTGCTACTATTCTCTGTTATTAGATCTTCATTGGATATTGTGTAAATGTTGAAGAAGGGAAAATTCTGTTCTAAAATATTAGATTGTCTTTGTGTATTCATGGTTATCCCAAAGTTGCTACTCAGTGACAAGAGAATGTGAATGTCCACAATTTCTTTAACATTTGAATAATAATGTAGCTGGGGGCACTGTATCCAGTTTACCTTTAGCTCTGATATCAATAGATTTAGTAACATAAGGAACAATGTTAGTGGGTGACTCCATATGAAAAGTCAGAAATGTACTTCCAGTGTCCTACATTGTTTGTCATCTGGCTACAGTGCACAATCTGAGTACAGAAAGTACATATACACTCAGCAGCAAGCCCTTCAACCTAAGCATCCATATAGACTGTTTGCCCCTACCTTCTGAAATCACCAGAGGAATATCTTGAAAGCATGCTAATGTTGGCTGATATCTCTTGAAATATGTGGAAACAGTGCCTCTGTGGCAGCAAGTGACTCTGGAAATAACCGCAAAATAGCATTTGCTGTACCAGACCTTGTCATGGAGAGAATAAATAAACACACATTTAAAACAAATGTTACATGGCTGACTAAGATTAGTGAAAAGATTGTGGTTTGCACAAACCAACTTCAAATAATTCAAATTAATTATCCGATGAATTTTGTCAGTTTAACATTACTTTTTCTTGTATTTTTCTCATTTTATTCTTGGTTTTACTGTGTTGAGTAATATTCTATTTCAATTTTGTGGGATATATACATTCTTTAAATTGTAGTTATAAGTAAAAGTATTGTGTAAATGTGTAACTTTTTTTTCTCCTGTAGTCTGTGAATGGGATCGTTCAGAAAGTTCATTTGAGCTCATGTGTCTTCCCACCCACCCCACTGGACAGCTTGTGAAAATCTTCCTCTGGGCCAAACTATGCCCAGTTGAAACAGCATTATCCTTCAGCAACAATCTAGACAAAAGTCCTTCTGCATACTAGGGCAAGTTGCCTGTGAAGTGCAGTGAACAGATAAAAAAGTCTTCCACTGTATCAATTATTATTTTATGGTTTAATTTATGGAAAAATAAACATGCTTAATTTTCCATCGCAGTAGAAAAAAAAAAATTTGTGAGACATATCAAGCTCTGCACCAACACTTGAACTATATATGGACTTCCACACTGCTTGACATCAAAATATGCAGTATTTTGAAAAAACTCTGGATTGTTCTGAAACCTGTGTGTTTCATCTCCAGCTTTAGGACTCTGTCATTCATCTAGCAGTCATCTAGTCATGTTGGGACCAAAACTGAGTATATGTACAATCTCACTGTGGGAGCCATGGTTGGGGAAATCCGCCATTCATGCTGCGAGCAACTACAAACAAGCCCATGACCCATTTTTTTCATCCTGACATCATTAAAGGCCTAGAGCAAGGAGGACAGTGAGAACAGGATAGAATGCTTTGAATATTCAAGAGGAATAGGGGGCTATCCTCTGTGTGATATATTGAATCCAAAACCAAGCCATTTGACGGCTGCAGTATTTGAAGAATCACAGTAGGGGCCTGCTTGAAAATCCCCTACTGTGGCGGCTCTTTAAACTTTCTCAGCCTGGGACACAAATGGAATATTTTTTTCAAGCTCATTAGGATGCTCCCTTGTTATGGTGGGAGCAACCGAAAACAGGGACCATGACCCACTTTTGGGGTATCAACTCACAATATGGAGAAAGATTTCACTCAGAGTTCTTATTTTTTATTTATAAGTGCTTACAGATGTGCAAAGATTGCACCAATGATTGTGTTAAAGCTTAAATTGATTTTCAAATACTGACATAAAAACAATACTGATTATTGAAAAAGTTTGAGTAACTGCTGTAAACTCATGTTAGGAAAATCCAAATGAAGGCTAAGCAAAAACGTTTAGAAACTAAGCCTGTTAACGGTCACTGTTACAATTGGTGTGAAAGCCTCCAAATATTAGCATTTGTTTATAGTTTTATGTGTATGGCTCTACTACCTGCTACTACCAGTGTTGGTATAAATGTGTTTTTTGCCTGACCATATGTAATAGCAAGTGTGTGTGTGAGTGAGTGAATTAATGTGTGCATTTGCAGAGTCTACTTCTATGATCAGGTAGGAGGTGGAAGAATTCTGACATATGACGCAGGGAAAGAAACATTGAGATTGACAGGCCAGACTGTATTGTGACTGCTGGGTCCTTTGGGGTCTTTCAGAAAAGGCCATGTCTCAACATGCTGACGGGATTTCCATAGCTATTGGACCAGTCATAATATTTGAGACACTTCTGGGACCAATTCTTTGATGAAAAGAGAGAGACAGAGAGAAAGAGAGAGGAGCAGTAAAAGCTGGCTTCTAACAATCTGATCACATTTTGAACAAAAGAAAGAAGAACAGATCTTGAGGCCAAAAATAGAAACTTATTTGACCTTTTCCACTCAAAGCTAACAGCTTCCGTAGCATATACACGATAATATACTTCATCATGCTCATTTACATGACCTCTATTTACATCATCTCTTTGTGATGCTGATTCAACTTGTCATTAAGTTTTAGTCCGGTTACATTTTGATCGGCGACTCTTTTCTCACCATGTTTCTAAAGGCACATAATACCTGTCTCTGATTGGCCAGTAGTCGTTGCCTTTGTGGTTTCAGGTTGGTTGGGCTTAAGCATGATGATTGAGATTGGTCCAGGTGAGGACAAAAATCTGCCAATCACAGGCAGAGCAGGGCGGGCCTTCACTGAACAGAGGCGCAGAAAGTAAACAGCGTCAGTGACAGAGAAGCATGTAAAGGAGAGAGAAGACGAGAGAGAGAAAAGTGGTGACATAAGTCAGTGTGACATGACGTGTGCTGGATGCGTGGTGGAAGGTTGACACTGAAATCCAGGCTCTTAATCCCGAATGGACCGAGGTGTTTCCTCATCCTTCCCATAGGAAGCTTGAAACCACTGCATGTCCTATGCTCTGAGATCTGCTCTCTGTGGTTAAAAGTGGGAATGTGAAACATCACGATGGAACTAAGCACAGATTTCCATCTGAGAATAGTTACCCACTAAATTAGGAGGTTAGGCTACAGAAAAGAAGTGATCTTAAAGTCAACTATGATCATATTTTAATACATTCTTTTACTGTTACATCAGCTGCATTAAACCATGTATAAGGCTCCACAGTCTGAACTATAGATGAGTCACTGATGTGTCTGACAGCGTTTTTCTTATTTATTTGATTATTTATTATTTTATTTACCCCCAAGAGTCTATTGTTAAATATTGTTGAAATGGCATCGAATTATAGCTTAATGACAAGTTGCTTCAATTTATATATAAATTAATATTGTATATATATGTATAACTACATTACAATGCTATTTAAACATGATGATGTTGTGGACCCGGCATGAGAAAAGTGAGGTTAGAAGTTTTGATTTAGTGTTAAATGAAACTAGCTACATGGGGTTGTTTCTCCTGGAAGACTCCCTCACATACATTAGAGAAGAAACAACATGTATAACATGATTTTGACTCAAGTTGCAGTACTAATGTAAAGAGGCAAAGCTGTCTCAGTTTCACAGCAATATACCACCATTTCTTTCTAAAAAGAGATCTTAAATGAAAAAGTGTGCAGCATTGGAGCGACTATCCCAGCATGCTCTGTGCCAGGACATTTGGTGATTCCTGTGGTCCCTGGTGGTGTCTTGTATGGTCATTTCCTCATCTCTCTCTCTCTGTTCTGCTCCATTCATCTAATGAGCTAAATCAGTAACACCTCTCTCTTTAAAAGCAGGTCTGCAGCCCCAGCACTCTGGCAGATTGTCTGCTATCCTGTCTCAGTAAACAACCTTTTTTCCTTGGCCTGATCACCAGATTACAAACCTCTCTTGGATCTAAACGTCCCTGCTGCCTCTGACCCCCTCCAGTTTTGTGAGTTTACTGGTTATTCTGATTAATATTGCGACCTGGCTCTGGATTGGATTTGAGTTTAGAACTGTCGATTTTGGACCTGAACCCTGTGTCCTGGATAGCTTTCTGTCTTCTTGTTAATAATCTTGCTTTGGACCTGGGCCTGCCTTCTGCCTTTGACCCTCTGTGATTCTGTAAGGTAATACTTACTCTTATCACGCTGACCTGGCTTTGTCAGTTGTGCGTTTTTGGATATTAGACTGAGTAACCTGCACTGTGAAACCTGCTTATGAACCTGCCACTGTCTTTGGAATATCCTGAACCTATCTGATTCTGAACCTGATAATTCCTGTTCTAGACTACCTGTTCCTGTTATCAGAGGATACCTGGACCTGGTCTTTTCTGTGAGATATATACAACTAGAGACTTCCTGTGTTTTACAGTGTGTGTGTTTGTGTGTCTGTGTGTGTGTCTGTGTTTTTAAAGTTCTTTTGATTTATCTCCTTAGTAATTCTAACCGTGTGTAGGTCCTGCTTCCAGTACACCTGAACTGCACTTCCCACCATTCCTTGTTCGTCTGCTTCACTTCCTGATTCCTGTTCATCTGGGCTTCAGTTCCCATCATTCCCTGTGAATTCTTCAATGGCACCTGTACTCACCTGCTAACGTTCCAGTTTCTGCTTCCCTTCTGTTTGTTACTCCGTAAAGTCTAAACTCTGCAATAGTTGTGTCACGGCAGTCCCTCCAGACTAAATGTTGAGACACCAACAACAAATTCCCCCAGGGGATCAATAAAGTGTGTAATTCAACAGTGTTAACCACTTGTTTTATGATTGTAATGTCATGATAATGAAAATTCTGCAACATCAATGAGGCACTTACTTTAACTCAAACCATGATGTTTTTTCTAAATCTAACAAAGTAAGCTTTGTTTATCTGATCCATGACAGCTCCAAAATTTTCACTACGTTAATGACCAATACTCCAGTCGACACATAGGTGCTATTTCAAGAGGTGAGCCACATTTTACAACATAAAGCTAATTTGACCTTGATTATTCTTCTGCTTGCTTAAAAACATCTATTTTACAGCATATTGTGTAGAACATTTAGAAAGTTGAAAATAATAATAATAATATATAATAATGCACGAGCTGAATTTAAATGTTTGGTGCAATTTTTGGCAATTAAAGGAGATTAAAATAAAATTTTATGGAATTTTAAAATGATTCTCTTAGTTGGAAGTTGGAAGTTGTTGCTTACTGCAATGTGACTGTGTTTAGAAGAGGACTTTTTCTTTGGCTTTGGATTGAGGATTTATTGTCTCTGCTTTGCTGCTGTTCTGTCAGCAGGAGAAGAAAGAGTGTAGGTGTCGGGCTTTGTGTTTCTGTGTTTGACTCCGCTCTCTCCAAAGGCCATGTGGCACTTATCAATTCCGAGTCCACCATCTTGTATTTACCTGCACCGTGCGTCTGTCATCTTGTACCAACCAACACAATGTCTCTGCATCTACATCTTTTAAACTCCACTCACTTGCTGATTGTCCCTTCTGTTCTGCTGTTGCCCTGCCCAGTCTTGCCCCATCTCCATTCAGTAATATTTGTTTGCTTTTCTTTATTAAACCTCCATAAGACTGCTGGCTTGGCAGATTGCATTTCTAGGTCCTATAAACACAATCCTTACACCCAGAAATGACAGGAACTGCAATTTCCACAAATCATACCAATTTCCCTACAATGCACATTGTAATGAAAGCAGCCTTCAATAAGCAATTCATCATAACAGTTCCCTTTGACTTTTGGCTTTAGTGTGTTTGATGATTTTGCAAAAACAATCCTTGATGCTTGTGTACAACCTACACTGTACATGTGGACACAATTATAGTGTCACTGAAAATCAGCATAAATTAAACAAATTTTAGGGAACACAGAGGCTCACACAAGGAGCCATGGAGCAATGGAAAATGAGTTAGGTGAACAAACAACTTATGACATACACAGCCACTGCACAGCTTTGAAAAACTGCAGTTTCCACTGGAGGTGAAAAAGTATTATCCCCACTATATGATCAAATCATAAGCCTATGTCATTTAAATCATAAGACTGGCAATATTCTGTATTCCTGTTAGTCAACACCTTCATCCGTCTCAAAACTTTGCAACTTCCCCAACTTCCTTGAGTGAGCTTCTGTTTGCTTACTCACCACTTACTGCCAGACAGTTGCAAACACAAGCTCACTGAAGTAACATCTCACTAATATTGTGACTCACTGATATGGTTTAACAAATCTGGGATGAAATGAGGGAGAGTAATGGGGAAATGAACACACAACATTTACAACAGATGAAAATCTGATGCAGATAATCTTGAGATGCTGTTTGTAGGACACATGCAATACATGTATTGATTTGTTGTTGAGCTATTGTAGGTTAGCACTGAGTTTGTTCTTGACATTTTGAATTGGTAGAGCTTGCTGGGGGTGATACATGGACATAACGTTTGGGTAACAGTTCTTAATTAGATTCTTTACATTAAAAAGGCAATGCTTCTTTATATTTGACAATTCGTTGACAATAACAATATATTTGACAATTAATTTGAAAATTAATCCAAGGACAGGACAGATTTACAAGCTTTTGCAAATGATGGGAATTTTTTTGCAATTGCAAGGTTACCATTTCTTGATCATTTCATCAAAGAAGATTCACTTTTCACTGTAAGCAATCAACGTGAATTAGAATCACACTCAGCAGCAGGAGAACTACAAGGAAGAAGCAGAAGGTCAAAGCAAGGGTTTGACATTTACACTGCAGGGAATCCTCTCATTCTCCCTATTCGTCTTTCTTACAGCAATACAGACCCTATGAAAGTTGTTCCTCTTTTCCAGCTTATAATTATCTTTTAATTGCTGTTTTTTTCTCTTTTTTCAACTTCTGCCTCTTCTTCTGCTTTTACACTTCGATGAATTTCTCTGTAACAAAAGGTCAAAGTGCGCTAAGTGTGTTGCCTTCACTGCATGTGTGTAAGATGGACAGATGTGTAATCGTGTAGCTCAAGCTCTTTGTGCATATCATTAGCCATTGTAACAGTCAAATAGAAGGCCATGCAGTCAGACAAAAGCCAGAAGAGGAGAACTGAGAAAAGATTAAGGAAACTGACAGACAAAGCGGAAAGACAAGGACAGCTGATAAATCTGTTGCCTTGTAAGGGTCAAGAAAGGCCCTTTCTCTCTGCTCTCTCTTTCTAGATAGAATCATTGGGATACTGGAGGAGATACAGAAGGATTTATGTGAAGGAGTATGTAATTATCTGTCTGTGTTTCAGAGCATAAGGTCTATGTGGATTGGGTGTGTTTGTTCAGAACGAAACACATAAAACTGTGCATCTTTATGTGTTCAAGTGTGATTGTGTGAGCATCTCTTTGTCTGGGTCAAGCGTCCTCTCTCTCAGCGTGAGGTCTTGATGCCGCACCCCAACTCACTGCCCATAATCCTTTTCTCCCTAGGCTCTGGACTCTCAACTTGCCCCCATGCTGAGATGAAGTTATCACACTACACTTGCTTGTCCACGCCTGTGTGTATGTGTGTCTGTCTTTGCCCAAAAGCTCACCCATTATTAGTTGAGCTCTTTCTACAGTTTGACACGCCTGTGTACTGTATAATAAGGCAAAGCTGCTAATAGAAAATGAGAGCCTATGAAGGTTCTCACACACACACACAATTCAAATACTGCATTGTGCTCCCTTCCAGTGCAGTTATGCAGTTTCCCATCTGTATGTGTAAGTCCTCTGTCAGATTGCCCAAGTTGTAACCTGCCTTTCATGCAACATTACTCACTGTGTTGGCATTACTAAGTGGAGAACATCACTATAGGAAAGGCCATGTGGTCATGGATGTTTTATTATTTTACCAGGAGCATTGTGAATAACTTCCAAAATGCTAGTACTACACACATACAGTGCTCAGCAAAAATGAGTACACCCCAACAGATTTGTCAGAAAACCTTTAAGTTCCCTTTCATAATCACCATTTTCAATTGGATACTATACAACAAAATACTCTCACAAATGTGGGCCAGTGATTGCAAGCAAGATTTGTTAATTTGCTCTCACAAAAATGTAAATATCCTACCAAATTCATACAGGACCATGTTGCAAAAACAAATACACCCAATTAAAAGGCTTGAGACAAAGCAAAATTTTGGACCGTCAAATTTGAATTAACAAAAAAATAACTAGGTATGGTAAGGTAAGAAAGTCTACTTGTTCATTAAACAGGCATTTTGACTATAAAGAGGCATAACGTAACAGTGATTATACAGCTGAGCCCTACAAAAAGTTCTAAAGCTATTCAGAAGCTATTTGCTTAAAATTAGCATTATCCACGATACCGACTCCTATTGGTTGGTGGTGTGGGCCTCATGTGTACGCCCGACCAATCAGAATACTACAGAATTAATAGAGCTAATTCTCTTACAATCCATCCTTACCTCAGCAATGGCTGTAGGTGGAGATATAGGCCAGTACAGTAGTCAAAGGTATAGTTAATGTGTAAAGCACATGTTGTCTGACTGCTGATGTATGCACTCAGCATACAGTTGGGCAGGTTTTGACATATTCTAACATATTTGATGTTGCTGAAGTGAAGTAAAATATGGAAATCAGTGGTTGCCAACATTATGAAATAGAAAACCAGAGGCCTGAGAAGAAAAACTGAACTGAGAGCACAAAGTAGGCCTGGAAGAAAGCCTGAGGAAGTATCTCTTCAGCTGAATGCCCAAATTGGAAGAGAGGAAGTCAAAGAGGGTGAAGAACCAGAAATGTAGATCACTTCTATTATATATCTTACAAGAAAAAGGATGAAACCCAAGAACAAACAAAAGTTGACAATGGGATAAATCAGTAAGAAAGATGTAAGCTTAACTTGAAAAATTGATTTAGCATTTATTAAAGTTGAA
Organism: Ctenopoma multispine; assembly: GCA_034779795.1. Lineage (NCBI taxonomy): Eukaryota > Metazoa > Chordata > Actinopteri > Anabantiformes > Anabantidae > Ctenopoma > Ctenopoma multispine. Next base: position 24,581,541 of record JAUYWH010000001.1, read on the forward strand.
AGATTGATTGTGAATTATGACTCTTAATTATCTTGAATGGATAATAAAGGTAATTTAATGAAATAATTTTTAACTGCTCCTATTATAAAATGTTATACATATGTCTCTGCTTATTGGTGTAGGACTTTGTTTCTCTGTTATCTATTCAACTCTGTCAAATTCATATGTTACTATAGAGTAGAAATAGTCCAAACAATGCTTATAGCAGAGTTTTATTCTTACACAGACAACTATGAAAACATGTAATGTCTATGAATGTCTTATATCAAGCTATATTCTATCTCAATATTTTACATAATTTGTATACACATTACTTGACAGGAAGTGCATATAAGGAGAGTGACAGATGATGAAAATAGTATAAATACCCAAGGGTTTTGCAAGTTAGATGGACACTCCTCAACTGCCTGTGGAACCCACGTCAGTTTGGATCAAGACATCACCAGCACTGGGAGAAGAGCTGAAAACTCAAGGAGCACCGCTGGGGCCTGAGGTCTGGCTGAGGAAGGAAGACTGGAACAGAGGCTTGTGCACAGATGATTGACCGGAACAACCCTTTGCGGTTGAGCCTGTCAACCTGTGCTGTCCAGGCGAAAGCCTGCTTCTGCAGTCAGAAGTGAACCACGAAAGGGCCGTTGATAAAGATCTAAACATTGGAGCCTTCTACCGCCTGAGCCAAACAACTGAAAACAAACTTGTTGTTTTCTCTACATACCACCCAGATTGTTTCCAAACAGTCTGTTTAAACACAGTAATTTGTTAGCACAGAAACAGCGAGAAATAAGGCAATACTAGAAATAGTCACTGTTGCCATTGAACTTGTATTTCTGATTTCTTTACACTATAAAGTGCAGTTTATTTCTTTGTTGTTACAGTAGTAGTTGCTGACTCTGTTTAATTCATTTAAGGGTTTTTTTAATAGCAAAAGTAATATTTATCAAATGTAAGTCTATGTGCCTGTGTTAGATCCAGACAATTTTTGTTGACTCTAGGAAACAAAGAAATACTCATTTAAATGCCAGGGAATATTATTATTGGCTAAAATCTAATCCAGCAATTTAACAGCTGTTAGGAAGGAGCTAAAATGTGGTGTAAGTGAATTGGAAACTGGATAAATCCCTCCACCACAGTGTATGCACCATTTTAGGCTGAGGTCTGTGTAAGCAACTCAATTATGTTTTCTTTTAATATAATGCTCACAGTTAATGTAAATAACTATTGGAAAATACATTGATACGTAACATATCAGTTAAATGTAAACAGGCAATGTATTTCTTTATGCCAAAATATCAAATTTATCACATCAAATCTCTGCAAAAATATCTGATCTTGCAGTACAAAATTCAGATTTGTGACTCCATTATCAAGGTTTTTTATGGTGAGGTTATGGTGAGGACACTCAAGCCCTTGGTTAAGGTCAGGAGAAAATTGTGGACTGGCTTAATAGATAATTTTTCATCTATCACTTAAATAAGTGATAAGTGGTAATTAGTTTAGTCAAGATTGTTCCTGTGACTTTGCCTTCTTGCCTACTGTTAGCAACAGAGTGAGGTCAGGACCAGAGAGAGGACTACTCCCACAGTGCAGTATAACTGCCATTACATGTTGTGATATTATTTAATAACATATTGTTACTTAATTTTCAATTTTCAAACAAAAGTGAAAGTAGTAGTAATTGCATTAAACTGTACTCCACTACACGTAGCCTACCACTTCTGGTTCTTTACTCAAGTTGAAGTAACAAGTACATCCTTTGAAATGTATTCTAAGCACAAATTCCCAAGCTCAGCTGCAGAGGTGTTTAAACGTGTATAAATATAGTGAGAATCTAATCCTGTAAACAGTAACTAGTAACTAATGATGTTAAAATGAATGTAGTGTAGTGTAAAAAGTACAATATTTTCATGTGATTTATAGTGGAGTAAAAGTAATATTAAAAGGAAATACTCCAATAAAATACAAGTACCTCAAAATTATTTTACATCCTCTGGGGAGTATGGACACCTATAGCAGGTCTAGTGATAATCTAGTTGTTCTGACTTGTTTATTTAGATTCTTAAACTAATTTTGGGAAGACAAGCAGATAAATCACCTTAATGTTGGATAGCCAGATGATTAAAACATGATGATTAGAATGGACACAGAATTCCTCATAAGTTCAACTGTTGCCAGCGAGAAAGAAAATAAACAAGTCAGACAAAAAGAAACTGAGGAAATAAACATACCTAAGGAAACAAAGATAAGAATAGAATTTCTGAGAGGAACTCTGGAGATTTGCTGTGAATGCCAAATGTCACCTCTGCATCTCCAAAGCTTTGGTTTGTCCTAGTTTGGTTTGAGATGCAAAATACAGAACTTAAAAGCTGCATCAAGCTTATTTTTATGTGAAAAACACACAAACAATCACTCACACTTTTTGAGACTAAATGACAAAGTACAGGCTTCAACGCAGAATAGCAGACAGCTCCTGACTAATTGAAATGCTGTAGATGAATTATGTTTCCACAAACTCTAGTATGGGTGCTAGTGGGCAATTTCAAGAAAACAAGTCATTACATTGAATAAAACACTTTTTAGGAAAGTCTCCTAAAGAAGGGAGTGCATATTCCATCCAAATAAAGCTGGACTGGACCACTATCAGATTTATTCACATCCTTGATGCTTGCACAGCCCTATCTTACTGTTAAGGACAGGAAGAGCAGAAACAGGAAGAGACTTCAGGAGTCAGGGGAGAATGTAGCTAGGCAGCACTGGATGGTAGTGTGTAGGATGAAGTTGAACAACGCGCTTAACAACGCCTTAGCATGTTTTGCTTCTTGACAAGTTGTATCTTATCAGGGCTCTTAGTTGGAAGTAACTCA
>JAUYWH010000001.1:24588495-24613120 GCA_034779795.1 Ctenopoma multispine
CCTTTTTTTGTTAAGTACATAACTCCACATGTGTTCATTCATAGTTTTGATGCCTTCAGTGAGAATCTACCAATGTACATGGTCATGAAAATAAAGAAAACAACATTGAATGAATTGAATGTGTCCAAACCTTTGGCCTGTACTGTATGTATACGTGCACATTTGTTTACATGTACATATATGTACGCAAATTAATCATAATATTATTATGTTTGCGCTAATCAATGATATATAAACAATTCACATAAGACACCACCACACAAACCAAAACCAGTCTACTTAAAAAGCTTAGCATTCCAAATTCAACACTTCACATCCGCAGGCTCTTTATTACAGCATATACTTAACTTTTAACCACATCTTGTTCAATGACTGCACCATGAAGCCAGACATACAGTACAATCTCTCACTGTCAAGTGTGGTTTGTGAATGTCAGAAGACTGTGAGGTGTTTTCCACGGCTCCCTTTGTTCCATTCTCTGCCATGTTAACCAGCACCTGTTTAACATAACTAATGTCAAGTGTAGCTCAAAATAAACACCAAAATTCAATCATACAATCGTAATCTGTTTATGGACTTTACATGACACATGTGGCTACCATAAGAAAAAAAGCTGCACTGTGATTGGGTTAGCTATCTGCACTGCAATAAAGCCGATTGGCTGACCTCTGCAGGCAGTAATTTAATTGGTTCCTCACCTAGTGTGATAGTCATTAAAGCTGGTTATTGCACGAGCACCTCAAAACCAAATCTGTGGCAAATCTATTTCACCACATGCAAGAGGGCCTTCCCTTGGCAACATTCAACAGCCAATAAGCAGGCATACATGCAGTGAGGTCACTATACATCCATGTCAACTAACATCACTTCCTGTAATAAGCAGAGGGTTCTGAAGCAAATTAAGTACAGTCCTCTCAGTCAGATTTTGGGGTTTTTCAACAGCAATAGCAGGAATTTACATATAATAATAAAATAACAACTGTGGCTCCTTCAAAGTAGGGTTAACCCACCTGGACTACACAAAAAAAGATACAGGCCAAAGCTGCAGATGACTGTTCACCTCCATTTCCTTACATCAATCATGAGTCATATATGGTCTTAAACATTTTTACTGCTGCTAAGTGGAGGCTCTTTGTGTGTGCATGTGTCCCTCTTATGCTGTGTTTGAGTTGAGTGGAAGCTTAACTAATGTTTGATTTAATGCTTATTTGTGTGATTACATTAACAGAAAAATGCACCATTGCAACTTTCACACTGAACTCTGTCTGTGACCTTTGGTATCACTGCTCAACTTTGTTTTTTGTTTCATTTTCACTCCTGACAAAATTAAAAAGAGCCAAAGAAAAGGGTGGTAAAATAGGATCTACAAAATTACCTAACAGAACAATCCAAGGCGGGTGGTAGGCTATTAAAATCCAAGAGAAAGTGAAGCATATTTAAAAAAAGGGAATATTATTTGATTTCCTTTCATTGAGGTCTAAATAATACAGGTAAGCAATGTTAATGGCAGCTATCCTGCCATTAACATTGCTTAGAGAAATATTTTCTATGTAAACTGAGGAATGCAGATGAACTGGATTTTAAGCAGAAAAGCTTTCCACCCATGGCTTATTAAACAGGACTTCAACAGTTTACAGATGGCATATAAGTATAAGACAAGGTAGGCCAAAGTGTTACAGCACTGTCTTCTCTTGTGCTTTGTCATGTGTATTGTGCCTCAACCTTCATGAGCTATCATCTTCCCAAGCCCTTACAAAATGAATGGTCATGGGAAACTCAGTAGGCAACGCACAGACTCCACAGGGAAAGCCAGCTCTGCTAGACCCCCCATAGATCAGTAGTGTCTCTCTGTCTGAATGTGTTCCACGGGCAGCCAGTTCATGTCCCCACAGAAAGGTAGGCACTGTTAAGGTAGCAGGCAGCGTATAATGGACATGTTAATGATTTTCTTTCTATTTTCTTTTTTCAGTATCACCCAGACCTCATGATGTTTGATTGTCCACAGTCATCATCACAGAAGAAACTGTCTTCAATGAGAGGCAGCAATTTTTTTGTCAAACTCCAATACTATTAATATATATTTTTTTCTTTTTAACATTTGTTCTCCTCTATATGTTCAGTTTATGGTCAGCTGTGAAAAACAATATTAAGATTAGGTATAATTCTTGGGTTGACAATAAATAATGGCTGTTGGCTGGTGTTCATAGTTGCAGGTCAAACAGTTCTGTAATTAATATGATATTTCTGCCAGATCAGACAGAATAATCAAATTCAGGTTCTTTCTGATTACTTATAGTCAATTTTGTGAAGGAGAGATTTAGAAACAAATCTATCTGACATTAGAAATCCTTGTTTGCTATGAAACCTAAAGTAATGTTCTGAGTGAGAACAAAGAAATCAAAAGCTATCCAGTTTCCTAGTGTCTTGACAGTTTTAATTAAGTTTGAATATCAGTGCATCAAAGTCTTTGTTTTGGGCTGTGGAAATGTGCTGATGGTTATTACCACATTATGTCAAGGCAGCATCATGGTTTTATCTCACATGGCATAGCAGGACTATACATGTTACGTCCTTGTCAGTAGTAAAGCTTCATTTTTTTCAATGTAATCCACCCTTTTTACGAGTTACACATTTTGATCCTCTACACAGTGAGCCAGTGTCTCTCTGACAAGTGACATTTCATGCCCGTGCATCTCTGGAGCCAGCCATCTTGTGTCATGAAGAGTAATCCTCATAGTTCTGCACCTCTTCTCTGCTACTATTAATCGACTGCCTCTGCTCACTCTGCAGGGGGCACATTGTGTCCTGGTCACTGAATGAAGTTTGAGGCATTGACCCCCTATGGCCTTTAAATGTCCTCCTGTCCAACACTGTTCCATGCCATCTTGTCTCCCACTAGGTGGCCAGTTTGCTCCAAATGGAGGAGAAGCAGCTGAGAGGCCTAGTGTGATTGTCATTTACAATATTTCCTATTTCATTCTACTATATTGCAAAGCTATTCACAGGTAAGGCAGTTCATATTTGAGTGTCTACCTGTAGACGTGGAATAGGGCTTTTCTATATATACATTTGCTTTTCATTTGTCCTATTTATAGTTTACAGAAGTTTTATACAGTTTGAATGAAAAGTCTGAGACCACGTTGAAAAATGTGTGATTTTCATGTGATTTTTTCATTACACTACCAGTCAAAAGTTTGGACACCATCATGCCCATAGCTTTCTAATGATCAGTTAGCCTTTTAAATGAATAAATTTGCATTAGCAAACATAACATGCTATTGGAAGACAGAACTAATGTTTGCAGAATTTAGGCCTCTGTATGTTTATGTAAATATTCCTTTAAAAAACTGTTGTTTTTATCTACAATTGTCATTTACAAAATAAACAATATCTACACATTCATTCTGATCAATTTGATGTTATGAAATCAGATTTTCTTTCACAAACATGGTAATTTCTACGCGTGTCCAGACTTTTGACTGGTAGTGTAAATCTTGAAATAACTAGAATGTATGAGGATTTAGAGACAAAAGAAGTTATGAAAATAATTAAATAGTTAAAACTATGAATTTTTTGTAGGTTATCAATTAAATGGGTTAGGGCTAGGGCTAGGGTTAGAAAAGAAAAAGTGTGTCACTGATCATCTCAACTCCTTTGTACAAAAGCTTAGATCTCCTTGTGTTTTATCCACTATAAGAAATCAGGTAGATTGTTCCACCAACTTGCCTCCATTGTTCACATGTTAGAAATATGCCTGTGCCCCCACTTTCCAGCAGGACATTGCTGACTAAAAAGCATTGTGATGGAAAGAAACACGGCATGAGAACTAAGTGAAAGTGTCAGAAGTCAAATTGTTGTTCTAAGCAGAAAGGAATTTTTTTATTATAAGGGGTAAAGTCTGGCACTTGAACATGCATTGTGGATACTGGTCCAGCTTTATCTAAAGCAGCTTCAGGCATATTATAAACTGACCACAACATCAGAAGATTAATGCATCAACCGTTGTTCTCTAACAGATACAAATGGTTGATAAATTCCATTATCAAAATACCAATTTCCTTCAGATATAGAGAGTTGCAGAATCAATGACAAGGTGCATTGAAGCTGTTCTGGTGTTCCGTAGTGGCCATTTTTCCAGGAGATTTTCTCGTTTGGTGTTTTCATGATAGGGGAGGAGCTCTGTCTAACATGTTGTTCTTCAGTGTCCCTTAAGTGCTTAATTAAGATGGAATTTGTGATCACTCAGAACAACTTTGTATTGATGTGTTACATTAAGTGAATCTAGATCCAGGATATTTCTCTAGAACCTACAGACAATCACAATTGGTGTCACTAATTAATTATTTCTGTAGGAGAGTGCATTGCAAAGCAGACTGACCTGCCACAAAATGCACTCCCTGAAAATACAGTTTCTGTTCGTCCCAGAATTGAATAATTTTTATAGTGAAGTTGTAGGAGTGCTGGTAAGTCATGTAAATTTCATGCACGTGATATTTTCCTAGTGGGAGATAGGACAGGGTGCATTTTCCGGCAGGGGTTCTCTTGTCTCTGTAAAATGGGGGTCTCTCTGAGGGATTTCCCTCCTCCTCTCTCCTTTTATTTTGTAGCTGCTGCTCTCTTGTTCATGTTTTTCCCAATCCTGTCTCTGACAGTTTGCAACTGTAGACTGATCACATTTTTATACAGGACATAATTGTTTTGTTGTACTTAACGCATTTTTGTGAATAAATGACGCGCAAATATTATTAAAGAGAAGCGATGCTGTTTATTGTACATGAGGGAGAGGCAGGAGTCCCACACCAAGGTCCCCTGTCTATCACCGTAAAATATGGTAGATGACACGATGCTCCTCTTTCTCTGTACCATCATTCACTACAGTCTGCATGTGTCTGCTCAGCGCCACTGAGTCACGTTGATGTGAGAGGAGTGGTGTTTGTACGGGGAGGTTTAATTTCTGATGGAACGGTCATACTGAAAGTAGATGAGAGAAAAATCGATACCAGTGTGCTAGTATGAATCCGATAACTATTGATGCTTTGGATCGATCCGCCCACCACTACTCACGGGGTCAAGCATTCAGGGCTTTTCCTTTAATTAGCCACCATTAGTAGTAAAAATATTTAATCATAGATATACAAAAAATAAAAAGTAAGAAATCTCCAGTTAGTTAAATTGGGGGTCGGCAACCTCCAGCATTAGACAGCAAAGACAACTTGTCTTTTATGCCGATTGTGAACATATGATCATTATGTAATCCAGTTGCAAATACGTTCTGTAAGAAAACATATTTTTGAAGGCAGATTAGTTGTATATAAGCGTAATTTTTAGGAGACTGAGGACAGCGGAGGTCACATATCTGTATAATAGCTCTATTTGGTCAATATCGCTTACATTTTTTGATTCGTCATTACGCTGGAGTTTAATTAATCTTTGTCAGCAGTGAAAGCAAATGAATCTGTCCAAGAATCATTAAATGTTCTATTTTCATCAGAAATAGTTCTTTTTTATTTATTTATCCATTGTTAGCTTACCAGTTTAAAATTTGAAACAAGTCACTTGCCAGGCGGTGATAGGTGACGTACAGGTGACAACTACTACAATGCTGTTACAACACATTTTATTTTAATGTTACAAGATCTCCTTAATCTACAAAACAGTAATTATTATATTTAAAAAACCCTTTGAAACCTAGAATTTTGACAGACTTCCTTGTTTTAGCTGTAAAAATGCTGTATGTGAGTCCCTTTTCAGGACTCCTACTTCTTTCAACATCTGGTAGTTACTTTGGTGACTGTATGCTGTAAGTGTCATAACAGGCTTTAATAACAGACAGCAACAATACATTTTTTACACATTATTACTGACTAAGAAAAAATGTAAATGTATAGAAGGTTCAACATGAACTCTGAACTATGTATAACACGCAACAGCAATAAGTGTGTGAACGTAAGCAACTTAATTTTCATAGCGCTGCAGCTGATGGATGAAAGAGCTGCATGTGGCTCCGGAGCCGCGAGTTGCTGACCCCTGGTATAAATAAACTCCCTCTAGTCTGTATGCTTCAAGAGAGAAAAGAATATTACAATAACTGTTCCTGTCTGCCTTAAAAAAACATTTTCTCCAGAGACATCACTAGGATTGAAAGACAAGGGGGGCTTAGCCCCCAGGGTCGTAGGAAGGAATTAGCTGAAAATTTTCGCCAAACTAAATAGGCTGTATTAATGTTATTTATTTTTATTTATTATTTAATAACTTTTATTTAACCAGGAAAATCCCTGATTCAAAGCCAATTCTCTCTTGTACAGCAGTTCTGTTGTTATCTGGTGTTATTCTGCTGGCTCAGTTTCTAGCTTCTCTATAAGATCCCCTGCCTTTGAACTTAGTCTAAATTAGTGTTAAAATACCTAACAACCATGTCACCTTTTCTTTCACTTAAAGCACGAAAGTTGGTTAAGTAAAGAGTCCCAGACATCCCAAACCCTCAGATATTTTTTTACAGTAGGATTAACATATTTACATGCACTGTTTTAGAACTATTTTATTTTCTTTGTTATAATTAGCATTATCAATGGCACTGTAACTAAATCTAAGCCTCACAGGAGTGAACAAATATAAAGGACAATTGTTGCCCTCTGTGTCGGTGTGCAGCTGATGAGTTCGTATTTGTCTGTCTGTCGGGGGCCGACTTTTTTGGAGGTGAAAGGCATTACCAGTGACCAATTACCAATACGTCTCTATACGCTGATTATTGACAGTCAAAAGTTTGGACACACATAGAAATGAACATGTTTTTGAAAGAAAAGCATATTTTTATGTCAAATTGATCAGAAATACAGTGCAGACATTGTTAATATTGTAAATTACTTTTTATTAATTTAAAAGGATAACTGATCATTACAAACCCTCTTGCAATGATAACACAGCTGATGACATGAATGTTTTTATGAAGCATGGTATTTCCTGTGTGTGTCCAAATTTTTGACTGGTAGTGTATGTTTGTGTAAAGACGTTTGGAGTCAAAAACTACAATATTTTGTGTACACTGGGTTCAGTGTGTTTTTAATTCTGAGAACACCTGCAAGGACAAACAAAGCCAGTGGTTTGCTGGTGGAGGTGGTAGTCATGTGTGCATGAACACTGACACGCATTCACACACAGACTTCCTGCCTCTACAGAAGAGACTGAAACAAGCTCTGTGCTGGTTGATAAGAAACATGCACCCAATAATCATATTTCCAGAATAAAAAAAAAAACCTCCTAATTTGTGTGTTTTGCTCTGTTACCAGTAGGGAACCACAAACTGGGCTCAAATTAGACAACTGGAAGCCCAAAATATATTTTACATAACATCAGTGTGGTCCTGCAGATTTTACTGAACAACTATTGTCTAATAAACATGTAAATAGTGTTTCACACTGTGGTGTAATGAATTATGAAAAAATAGGCATTAGTGACGGAATACTTATACTTATTCCACGATCGCTTGTACTATCACATGACTTGATTGGCTTTCTTGATTTGATATGTTGTGCTGTAGTAACTTAAGTGTTAGTGCTGCAAATAAAAGGCTGAAAGTTTACCTGAACTGATAATTTTTGTGACCTTTGTTGAGCTACATTCCATTAAACATTTTGCTGATGATGTGGATTTTTCATCAGATAATTCTGAAGATCTCTGACTGTGTTAAAACAGAAATCTGCTAGTTTCAAATGGATTTGGCAGTATAGAGTCAAACCTGGCTGTTACACTACCATGATTCACTCTCTTTTTCTTTTTTATGACATTACTCAGAGGACACATTTCTGTTCATTAACTCTCAGTATAGTTCTCAAACCAAATTAATTTGTTTGAGCTTGTTTATCATTTTTGAATATTCATGAGACAATACAAAATTGCAAATTACCTTTTCTTTAAGAAGAACTCTGTAAAACCATGTGCTATTTCTTTATTTGTCACAATGCCCCTGTTGTGTACTTTTGGGAACAATCTCAAGTCATTAATAAGTAAAATATAATTTTATCCCATATTGTTATTGTCTGATTGGGTTTGCTACACTAAAATGCCATAATAGGACAAACACCCCTCCTTCACACAGCGATAACAGTAAAGATTCGATTTTTTTTATTACATAAATTCAGTGTGTGTGTCTAAACAGGTCTTGTAACTCAATGTTTAGATGAGTGGAAACGTAAGAAACATTCTAATGCACTTTCTGAAATTTTTATATCTGATTTGCATATGCATACTGTTTTTGCAAAGATATGTTTAAACCTGTGAGTGATAATATCAAATTATTTTACCTTGTGTAAAAGTTATAATACTAAAAATATTTTAAGAATTTTGATAGATGCTGAAATTTTAAAGATACTTACATCATGCCATAATCATAACCATTCCCTAAATTTGTCTTAAATAATTGTGATGAAAGGATACATTTGATACATCAACATATAAAAAGAAACTTGACAGTTTATACAGTAGCTTATTTTCACTTTGCTCTAAACACACAAATTAACACACAGATGTAGATGTTAAGGCTGTATTTGCATGCTGGCCCTGAGAACACACCACTGGTTAGATAGAGGACAAATAAATTGAATATTTTTTGTTTCCATCATGTTTCTGTATTTAGTTCTGTTTTTTTTTTTCTTCAGTCTCAAAAAGCAAACATAAAAAACCTACAGGATTAATTGTGGTCAATTATAACTAGCAACTGTGTAGTATTGAATAAACAATGATACTAGAAAGTAATGGAAGTAGTTCCAGTGTATACGTCTGTTTTTCCTTACTCCAGGTTACTGTAATAGTCGTAAGAGTGGTCCGATGAATGAAAGGAACGTGTAATATTAATGCAATCGCTCCTTTCATTTCTTTCAGAAATACTTTCACTAGCTAGCATAACTAGGAAACTTCTAACTTCAGGATAATCTACTTAACTGACAGTTCTAAAGCTGGAAGAAATTGCATATGTGGTTTTGAAAATAATACAGAGGGGGAGAAAAACTGAGAGTGAGTAAAAGACCCAGAGATCGAAGAAAACTGAAGTCATGACACCCTCCCACTCCCTTGTTAAGAAAAACAAAACTGACATCCCCATATCTAACCTCCTCCTCATACTTGGCTAGAGGAATAAACTGATATATTAGCTGTTTGCTATCCAGTCATTAGGGATTTGGGGGCTAACTTATGTTAGCATGACTCCAGGCCATATGTCCTGAACTTTGTTTGCTCTGGCATAAGACATGCTGAGGGGAGGGCAGAGATCTACTCATGGAGGGGGTGAATTTAGAAACACACAAACCATATAATTGGATATCAGTTAACTGTGGAGGCAAAGTAGAATTTAAGTCCATCATGTCCCCCTGCACATACCCAAACACATTGTTATCAGACAGGCCTTATCATTATATGTCCTAGTTAATCAGCAGTTCATAACATATTGTAAAAACTACTGTCGAGGACACTTGATAAGAGCACTGTGTCTCTCACACGTTCCAGATATATGTTGTATAGATCAGTGTAGTTTAAACAAACCCCTCCATAAGTAAATGATCCTTCTCTCGGGCAAACATGGGGTTGGACAGAGGAAAAAAGAAGGAAATAAGCAAGAAAAGAAAGAAAGAAAGAAAGAACGAAAGAAAGAAAGAAAGAAAGAAAGAAAGAAAGAAAGAAAGAAATAGATGTGTGACTGAAATACAAATAAATCAGGAGAAAGGGAAAGCAGAGCAGATTGAAACAAATAGAGCAGAATGTGAGCTGGGAGTCACTAATGCTCCCATGTCTGTCTCATTCACACACCTGGTAGCAATTGAAAAGTAACCTTATTAGCTACAGTAACTCTCTCTTTCTGTCTCTCACACACACACACACACACACACACACACACACACACACACACACACACACACACACACACACAGAGAGCTAGAGATAAACAACCACACAGACACACATGGCCTATTAGCCAGGATAACAAGGCCTATTTATGACCAACATCACACTTACTCCATTTCACTTTAATAGATGTATTCCACAGCAAATTGGTCATGTCACAGGCTCACACACACACACACCCTCCCACACACCCTCCTACACACAAGCTAAAACAACTGGAAGCAAGAGCTCACATACAAACTCACACACACCCACACAAATATGGAACATCGTGAGTCGAATACTGTACAAACAAATGTGTGTCAGTGTAAAACTTTTTCAGTACAGATGGTTAAGACTTTCACTCGGTCACCACTTTGACACCAGTGTAATTTAACAAGGTTAAAGCTGCTAAGCAGAACAAGAAAGGTTAATAGAAGTTGTTTCAGGTCTCAGTAAAATCCTGTAAAACCCCACATGGAATCAATATATAACATTTTGTTTTCTATTAAATGGGGCTTTTTTAGGGCATGGCAAATTTCAGTATTAGTTATAAATGTATTATTTTTTGGTGTGAACATATAATAAAGAAAAGTCGATTCACATTTACATTCATATTTCCCCAGAGTAACCAGTGACTATGGAGAAAAGCTACTCTTCTGTTCTAGTGTATTTGTAGACGTTCTGTGTAATTTCACAGTAGTTAAAGGTTTGGTCCAAACAAATTGCAAAACCATCTATGTGCTTGCGTACCCCTAGTGGCATTTAGACATGCAGATATTTTAACTTTTTGTGGAGAGGTTTGGAGATATTGGCCCTTTAACAAACCACAGTATCTGCCTCGTCTACAACATTATAATGGTGAATGGAATTTAGAAATAGCTGTGCAATACTCAAAGGCCACTTATGTTTCCAGAAACAATGTCATAGTTACTGTAAATAATAACAGACAAACCTTGGTGTTAACAACTTTCACTGGAACAGCAAAGAAATAGGAGATAAACTGCACTTGAAATCTCATTGGTGCTTTGAGCAGCACACCTGAAATTCTATTAAAGCTTTTCTCAAAAAGCTGCAACCTCAAAAATCACAAATGAAACACGCCTATAGTTTCTGTTGCTGTGTAATGAATCCAACTGTTTAATCAACCATTATCTTACTGCTTATTCTGCTAGGAACAGCGCAGGGTAAACCCTGGACAGGTCACTCTATCACAAGACTCATAGAGCTAGACAACCGGTCACACTTATGCCTTTAGTTAAGGAATTCATTTTTAATTAACTATATGTCTTTAAGTTGTGGGAGAAACCCGCTGTAGCCAGACACTTAACAATCAGAATTAGCAAACTAGCAAACATAAACTGCATGAAATCACAATTTCATGATACTGTACTGATTCTTGAATACACTATTTTCAATGAATAGTTTACATGACAGACAGTTCATTTTGTGTTGCTAAATGGGGATAGCAGTGTAGTACAAAAGAAGTTTACTCAGCTGTTATGCATAAGGTGGTGTTTTCTTTATACTATGACAAGTAGGGGCGGCTGTAGGTCAGGAGGTAGAGCAGTCGCCTGCCAATTGTGGGATTAGTGGTTCGATTCCCAGCCCCTCCTGTCATATGTTGAAGTGTCCTTGGGCAAGATACTGAACCCTAAATTACCCCCAGTGTGTCAGGTCAAGCTGCATAGCAGCTCTGCCATCGGTGTGAATGGGTGGATAAGAAGCAGTGTAAAACGCTTTGAGCACCAGTGTAGGTAGAAAAGTGCTATATAAGTGCAGAACATTTACGAGTCTTCTGAGATTGAATTAAATTCCCAAAAAGTTGGGAGGGTGAATAAAATGTACAAAACAGAATGCAGTGATTTACAAATATCACATTTTTTTCTCAACAGAACATAAAAACATCAAATTCAAAGTAGAAGACTTACCATTTAAAGAAAAAATATAAAAAAATATATTAATGGCAGCAATATGTCTCAAAAAAGTTAGGACAGAGGCAACACAATGCTAGAAAAGTAAGTGATAAATTACTGGTAATTTTAAAACTAGAAAGAATAATGTTTCTCAATGTAATATTTAAAAGATTATGAATTCAATATAATGTCTGTCCACATGGACACTACACACCAAGGCATGATGGAAAAACGCACCAATGTACCATCAGTGTTCATGTCTGTTCGCATGAACATTACACACCAAAACATACCATCATCATCCATATCAGTCAGTGACTTGGTGTCACCCTCTTCTTCTTGCCTCTGGCAGCTTTGGCTGCAAGTTTAAAGCTAGCAGCTGCAACAGTTGGCTGAATAATAGTTAAGATGTACAGAAAAAGGTGGCTTCATAAGCTCTGTTTACTTCCTGCTAGTGTGGGAACACTAGTAATCCTGTCTACATATTCTGTCTCTAAGTATGTCTGAACAACAGTTCTTGCCAATATTTTCTTTCAAAACTACAGGGGGTTATTTAGTTTCTTCATGCTAATGGTTGTGTGTAATGCATCTTACAAGCAGTCAAAGTTGATATATTTGGTACACACTAAGGTCAGGTATGTCACTGAGAACACCTTTGGCATGCAAAGGCAGGTAAGAGCAGGAATTACATGTTTCATTGCCACTTGAACTTGAAACTTATAACATTACAATTGGTTCATGTCAGTCTTTCTTGCTCTTTTTCTTTACTCCAAACCATTACAACCCTTAACAGAATAAACAGTATACATGGTGCATGGATGTTTTACTTTTATATAGTGCTTGCTCAAGGGGCATTTGTTGGCTTCTCTTTATAATTCTGTAAGGTCTTGACCTTACTATGTAGTGCCTTGAGATGATTTTTGTTGTGACTGGCACTTTAGAAATAAAATTAAAAGAAATATATATGTAGTATTACATTAATGCTTTCAGTCTTTTGGCACACAGAAAAACAAATAATGAAAAAAAACATATTTGTATTGAATGATCAAGGGTAAATGTTTTGTATGATGACAAATTCTGCATTTTTCAGTGCTTCCTAAACTTGCTATTCTTTGAAACTGATCATCTGAACTTCAGGTACTGAGAGATCTTATGGAATGACCCAATGAAAAGATTTAAATCTCTTGGGAAACATGAATGTGACAAAATGATGACAATCTACCCTTGAGATTTTCATGGGTACAGGTAGAAACTGTGGCCTTATAGTGGTGACAACAGAAAGGTCAGATTGTTATGAAGATCACATATATTCTTCCAAATATCTAATATATCAACATTATATTTTACAATTGCACTTTATTTTAGAACTGTTGTTATTGACAGAGAAATACTAAATGTAAGACTGCTATCAATATGACTGGATACTGTGCACTGAACAATCCATGTATCACAGAAATGATTAAATATACTTAGATATCCAAAATGTTGCCTCTTAACATTTTTGACCAAATGTTTTGGTAATCTGGCTTCTCAACATTAAACTACTTGCAACAACTGGTGGTTGGTGGACTCAAAACCAGTATCATCATTATGAGATACATGGAACACAGAGATCACAAATTCCTATGGCCCAGATCTTTATCATTAGGTTCAGGTTTCAGGTTTCTCTGACACCCGACCTAAGTTCTCATCACACCAATTTTCATTTAAATGATCAAGATTTACCACAGAACCCAATATGCACATACACAAACACACAGTGTGTAAGAGGTTCTCAGTTATATAAGGCTTATGAAATCTCTTCAGCACATTCAGATGTTTAGTCCTTGTGTTCGTTCAGCCTACTTTTATTGCATAGCTGCAGTATTTATCATTTGTTTTGTTTAAATACCAAGCCAAACATAAACAGTCATAAATCTTCCATGAAGAACACAGTGGTGTATGTCCCAAGAGACTCAATGTTTCAGGTCCCAATAGGGGAGCTGTTCATAGTGCCTGACTGTAAATGGCAAATTCCCCTGAAACTCTTTGTCCCATTTTAACAACTCGGCTCTTGCTTTCATTTCAAGACATGGAATTTTTGTTGTTGTCTTTTTTTAGTTTGAAAAAGAACAAGCATATAAGCACATTTTTGAGCATGTAATCATTTACAAACACATATCCACTTAGATACAAGCAGAAACGCACACATATCCACACACAAACATGATCAGCGACCTTACCAGCAATTTGAAGTTTTTAACCACGCCACTGTTAAAAATGATTAGGCCCTTGTTGAGGCTGACATAATTGCCAGTGAAGGGCTTTCCAATGGTGAAAGGGTGAATAAGGTCACAGTGCTTTCAGCCGCTAATGCAGCCTGAAGAGATCATCCAATAAAGTGGCACCCTTTATTCTACCCACACTAAAATATACAGCACAAGGAAAAGTAAAACTTGGTCCTTGAATTTCTTTTGAAATGTAGAATTAAACTTTTACAAAACATACCAACACAAGTCCTATCCAATTCTAAAGACATGCCAATTCTAGATGATGGGTTTTAAACAAAAACGTCAAACATTCTTCCATGCTTCCATTACCAACTTATTTAAATGAGAAAGTGGCCTCTTCTTGAAGACACATTTGCCTATATACACTAATGTATGACATGCATTTTGGATCTACAGTGCTTTCAAGACATTAATGGTGGATGAATCATTAGGTGTTGTTGCTGCTCTTGCACATTATCTGGACTCAGTTGATGAACACAGTTGATGTGTATAAAGTGCAACATGAGCGTAAGCAGATTTAAGTTCCTAGATTCAATTTTCTGCAGCAAGGTCTGCATAATGACAAGCTGGAAGAGAAACGTTTGTTAGAGTTGGAGTAAGACTGGGGTCTGGTTAAGCATAATAATACACAACTGGTCGAGTTGTCTCACCAAATAACTGACCATCTTCTTCTACTACCTTCCTCCAACCACTTGCACATTATAATGGTGCTTTTAGAGTCTCACCAATTCTCCAGCGTAGCGTTATATCACTTGTGTGAATGTATGTAACAGTAATCATTAGCATACTGAACTATGACCACTATGTTTGAATCCAAATCATGTCATAAACTGTTTCTCTCTTTTGAAACAAGCCTTTTTTTAGTGCCTTAGTTACTGCATTATAAATTATTTTCATGAAAATTGAAAAAGAACTGAAGAAAGGTTTGCAAGTATGCAAATGTATGAGTGTATTACGTAAGCGTATGTTTTATTATTCTTTATTTATTCTATATTATATTTATTATTATTTAAATTTAATTCTTGTACTAAATAAATGCTTCTGATGTGTGTTTCAAATCAAACTGCTATTTCAAAGCTAAGGTAAATAGAAAATGACTTAACAGAAAGAACACGAGATACAGAAAAGATGAAAAGAGAAAAAGGGAGAGAGCTAAAGTTTGTGCAGTTGCAGCCAGAGAAACTGGATCTATCTAAACACACCTGCTTGTAATGATTTTCACAGAGCTGTCTGTGTGTGGCGTGTGTGTATGTGTGGTGAGTGTGTGTTTGTGTGTGCACTCAAAATATGCCTCTGCGGTTCATCGATTCTATCAAGGCAGAAATATAGACACAACACACACACATACACACAAACTCAAAGTATGGTATAGATTAGCTGGGAACAGACTTTTTAAACACACTCATGTAAACAGAGCAGATTTACACGCTCATATACACACATGCACACACACACTTGCCACCATTTCAGAAAGACTGCGTTCTCTTAATGGTTTAAAAGAGAGAGTTATGAACAGAACATTTGTGCATTAGGATATAATGTAAAACACAGAGTCCTGCTGTATAAACATGTCATTTTCACTTAGAGAAAAGGAAGGAAAGATAATGGAAGGCACTATAAACATACAACGCTCCCTCTTGCATAAACATATGGAAAGCCAAAAGGGCTGTCATTCACCTCACTTCCACAGGGTAACACTTCAAAAGAATTGTCTATTAAAAGCATAAGCTGTTTTAAGCCTGTTATATTGTATTGCAAATTATTTAGCTTATAGCTTTATATATGGCTATGCAAAGTATTCAATGCTGAATACAAAAAAAATACATACATACAGTATGTGTATTGTTAGCATTGATGTTTGGAATCAGTCATCTGGACATAACTTTGTAAAGCAATGACCAGTATTATAACATCACCGTAGAACCACATTACATGCACTAAAAACATCTTTTTAACATTACTTAAGAGGTGATAACAATAGATTTCGATAGAATGTGTCCCAGACCTTTTCATGACCTCGTGCGTTCACATCTAATATTCACTTACTCCACTCTTTGCCTCTTTGCATCTCTTTCCATTCCTTCCTTCGCTCCCTCACAGCAGGTCTTTCATTTTTCAGGAGGTTTTAGCAAGGATCAACTCTCTGAGGTTAAGTTGCACATTTTAAAGGTTTCCAAATGTGTGTTTGTGCTTTGTACCATCTATGGATGATGCTGATGATGTTACTGGACAATGAAACAAATTAGATTTATGTCTTTTGATCCAGTTACTGTGTTTATATTCTGGTGGCTGAAAATGAACTCTAAATAATTTCTCTCTGGGGCAGAGCTGGCTCAGGCTGGATGTGAGAGTGATTTACAGTTTCTGAGTCTTTCTGTCAACCAGTCTATCACTCTACCAACACGTTTTGTTTCCCTACATTAGATTTTTCCCTTTTAATTCTAGTTAAAATTTGTATACAGTAGATTTATATAAAAAGTAGACAGTTAAAACAAACAAACATTAGAAAACATATAGAAATTAGATTTATATAGAAAAGCAACATTTTTCCCAAAATTACCTTTGTTCACATCTAAACTGAGCTTGTTAAAACATGATGCCTGCCTTCATTTTGCAGGAGGAAAATGACCCCAGTGCACATTCTGCAAACGATCTGGAGAACAAAGTAGTTGCTGGAATGCTCTTAGTGATGACTCGACCAACTCAATCACTAGATCGGAACCTCATCAAGCTGCTGTGAACTGAAAGTTCATGAACACTTGCCAACCAGTACAGGAGACCTTTGAGAAGTGCTGCAAAAGGCCTGGGAGGAAATCACACCTGAATATCTGCAAACTAATCAATACAATGCCACAGATTTGTCAGACAGTTATTGCCGCACAGGTTCTTTTTTTCTCTTTTGATGAAAGTAAAGTTTAATTAACTTGGATTTGACCATTATTTTATGCTCAAATTAGCTATAAATTATTTGTTGCTTTGCTTTGTGATCCATTTACAACCATTTGAATAAATAAAACCAACAAAAGATAATAAGAATTCAAGTGTGTAGGTGTTTTCAAACGTTTTCCCACTGTGCAGTAGTGTAGCAAATAGTCTATGCAGACTACAATATCTTGGTATCACTTTGAGGAATTTGGTTTCAGGGATGAACTAATCAGATTTTGAGGTCAAAGGTCAAAGTCACTGTTACCTTAGGTCTGTCCCATTCTTGTGAACAGAGTATGTTGAGAACATCTTGAGAGAATTTCTTGGACAGAAAGATGAACTGATTAGATATTGGTGGTCTGATCAAAATCAACATCTCAGGACATTACTTCTTAACATCTACTTAGAATCATAGATGAGCTGATTAGAATGCATGTAAACTGCAACTTTATAGCAATACAACCGTGAGGCATTAATTGTAGTTCAAATATTTTAATGCATTACGCTGGTGTAATAGTTTACTTTGTTAAAACCACAGACAATTAAAGTAGACTGAATGTCTAGTTTTTCAGACTCTGCACATTTAAATTTACATTAAATTTAATTAGCTTTGCTTCATTGTGTTATTCTGGTGTAGTTGTGTGTGTATTTGAAGGTTATGCTTGCATTGACATGTTGACATTTTTGTTGTTTCCCTTTATGTGCTGACGACAACCCGACCTAAATCTTACTCTGTGATCAGGTCCCTGTGAGGTTTGTACAAGTGCATTGTGGGAAAATAAAACCTCTCACCAACCGACCCTGTCACACCTTTCTGTCACTCCTCAGGAAGTAAATTTGTATGTGAGTGAGTCTGTGTGTGTGTGGGGGTTTCCCCAATGGCTATTCTTTTTAACCTTTCCTTGCTCCCTTTTGTGTCTTATGCCTGCCACTCTGCCAGTTGTCTGAAATTTTATTTTATTTAATAGTGTAGAACACATAGTGTGACTTAACTGACTTTAAAGTTAGTCTTTGTATTTTTAGTGTATAAAACATGTTTTGCAAACAGCTGAAAGTTTGTAAATGTGGTCAGTGCACTTACTGTAAATGCAAGCATTTATATGGCTTTATTTAAATTTAAGTCTAATGTTTCAGTCTCTCCAGCAGGGCAGAGCCTGTTCTCCCACCATGTAGTGGCACTGACGCAGCACATGTTCCAGAACTTTGCATGAACTTGTCTCTCCCTATCTAATATTCACTCACTCATTCTGCATCTCCATCCTCTTCTCTTTCCCCTCTTTGTGTCTGCTTGCATTCAACCTCCACTCCTCCTCCCACCACCAGGTCTTTCATATTTCAGTAGGTTTTAGCAAGGATCAACTCTCTGAGGTTAAGTTGTTCCTTTCAAAGGTCTGTGTTTGTGTGTGTGTATGTATGTGTGTTCAGTGGAGCAGCAGGTCCCAGAGGTTAAGTCGAGTGTTTCAGAAATCAGTAGGAGAGGTGTTTTACTGCTGTATAGTCAGTGCAGTGTGTGTGTATACTGTGTGTCTCTCTGTGTGTTTCCCCCATCAGCAAAGAGATTCTGAAGCATGGGAAGAGAACAAGGGTTGGAGCTTTTTTAGGCTTTGGACATAAAAATCCATTTGGAGTCTTTCCTTCTCTCTCTTCCTCTGTCTTGTCCCCGTGTACCGTTTTTCTTACACTGTTACATAAAGTAAGCTGACATTGAATATATGGGATGCATAAATCCATGTGTGTTAATAAAGAAGACAAAATGAAAAATAATATATAACATATATAAAGTAAAGAAGGACTTTGTCATAATTGCAAAGCTTTGTGAAAAGAGAGGGATGGATGATCCTGTTACAGTTTGCCATTTGTAGACTCATACTATATATTGGTTCAGTAACACTTTACAATAAGGGTGCATTAATTAACATTACTTTATGCCTTAATAAGCCTTAACTTACAGTTAAATAAGGTTAGCTAACATGTCTACTAAGCATTTAGTAATGGTGTTCATGTTAACAAAGAGATTAATTTATACATTAGTTAACATTCATAATAACCCTTTGTTAACCTTACCTAATGTACTAATAAGTATTAACTGACTAACAGGTAAGTTAACTAATGCATCTACTAATCATTTACTAATGTTGTTTTTTTTAACTAAGGTATTAGTTTATACCTTAATTAATATCTTTAACAACCCCTATTAGCCCTACATAGTGTAGTAATAAGTATAACAATAAGTATAATAGAAAATAAGTATTAATATGCGTTTATTACACTAAATAACATTAAGCTGTATTTCAAAATGATCTCTTGTTAAAATTTATTTATGATTTATGGGCTAATTCAGGTACTGAATGACATTAATAAAGAGTTGATAAGAGTTATCAATAATTACTTAAGTCTCATGACTGCCCACTTACTTGTTCATCCTCAAAGATATGACTTCCTTTTGGTAGGTCGAGATCACTTACGGTGTCAAGGTTCACATGTTCGCTCAACTTCATGTTGAAATTAAACTCATAAGTTCAACACAAAAACCCTTAAGTAACTCTTTTTAAATTCTCAGTAGTGCACTGTAGGCCTTACTTAACTGGTATTAACATTTTTTAAGGCACATTGTGATCCTTATTGTAAAGTGCTAACACGTTTCTTTTAAGTAACACTTTTTAAAATGCTCAGTAGTCCATAATAAGCCTTACTTTACTGTTATTAACATTTATTAAGGCACTTTGTGAGCCTTATTGCAAAGTGTGAACTTGTTTCTCTTAAGTAACTCTTTGTAAATGCCTAAGAGCACAGAATAAGCATTACATAACCACAAGTAACATTTATTAAGGCTGTTTGTGACTTTTATTGCAAAGAAGATGTATCCCTTCAGTAACATTAAAGTGCTGAATAGGATTGATGGAACTCTTGTTAACTATTTCTTAATGCTCTTTATAACCCTTGAAAAGAAGTGTTCATTGTGTAACACTTACAAAATGCAGGAATACAGACAATGCATTACTTAACCATAGATGACAATGTGCTAATACTCTCTGCTTTCCTTGTATATTTGAAACATGCAGATGTTAAACATTAGTGAAACATTTCCAGGCAGTGCGGTGGTGTAGTGGTAGCTCTGTCACCTCACAGCAAGAAGGACCAGGGTTTGAATCCACATGCTTGATGGCCATCATTGCTGCTTTGGACTGTGGGAGGAAGCCAGAGTACCCAGAGAGAATCCAAGCAGACACAAGGTGGAAACTCCACATAGAAGAGCATGTGGATTCAAACCCTGGTCCTTCTTGCTGTGAGGCGACAGAGCTACCACTACTTAAAAAGTCTTACTTAGGGGTTTTTGTGTTGAATTTAGGGGTTTTTGTGTTAAACTTATGAGTTTAATTTCTACTTGAAGTTGAGCAAACACCCCTAATCTCGACCTACCAAAAGGAAGTCATGCCTTTGAGGATGAACAAGTAAGTGGCCAATCATGAGACTCAAATAATCATTCATAACCCTTATCAACTCTTTGTTTGCCAAGCAAATCTTTCATAAAGTACCCTACAACATTTTAATCTAATTTTGACTACTTTATCAATCTCAGTGAGGACATTCAGGGCACAGTTGAAAGTGCAGCTGCCTTGTAAGACACTGGAGCAACTAAGGAGTCAGTGTCAAGCACAATGACACTCTCATGTGAATAGGAGGAGTTGGGGATCAAAGAGTCAACCCTGCGATTAATAGAAGACCCACTTTGGCTCGTGAGCCACATTTGCCTCAAATATAAACATACTGCAAAGACACAAAAGAACTGCAAACTTAACTTTCACTGTGCATTTAGGTACTTTTGGGCACACTGTTTTGCAGAATACCTTACTGCACTCTCTGCACTGTGTTGCTTTGGGTGTTCACAGGTATCAACAAGGCAAGACTTTCTTTTCCTTTGGAGGAGTCTCGGGTGACTTTGGCCTCAGCCAGGAAAATTATATTTCTAGTCTATCAAATACGCACATGCACATAGCTCAGGCCTGGAATGTCATGTGGTTATGTCATTATAGCAACAGTTCACTCACTCAAATTACACTCAGTTGTTCCAATACAACTGAACTTAGTAACAAGAGTGTCTTCCATATGGCTGTTAAGTAAAGTTAATCTGGCTAATGATGCTAACTAATAATTTAGTTCTTTGTAGTTAGAGCTATAGATACAGAATATTTATGCAAGAATTTACATAAACGTCTACTTACACATTTGCATTCATCATTGTCCATCGCCCATTGCACATCGCCTACACTGCTATTTAACTAAGTGGAGTGAAATACTGGGAGAAAAACATGCAGAAGCAATATTGTATGTGATCTGTACATGATGGATCTTGGTGTTTGGATTTAAAAATGACTAACTCAGACTTGAATTATTTGAGTTGATTAGAATTTGGTGACTGATGTAGGTTTTAGATTTTATGTGTTCTATTATGATGCATTCAGGTGCTTTTGGGGCAGTCTAAAAATCAACTCTCTTAACAGCATGTGTCATTTTGTTGGAAAATCAAATTACAAACAAACAAACCATTATAAAAACTGTGGCTTTGCAAGTTGTTGATTTGTTCAGCATTAGCAAAGCTTTGCACTCTACTGAGTGTCATTGACTTATTACGTATTCTCTGCTTCCATGCTTTTAATTTTGCTTTTCTTTCTGTGTAGTACTGTAGTAGTGTATACTGTACTGTATACATTCCTCCCTCTTCTCTCCCATTCCCTGTCAGAGTAACCAACAGATGTAAGAGTCCATTTGGGAAAAGAGTCAGGTAGTGATTTATACTCAAGTGTCTTAAATTCCCTCTCTGTTCTCTCTTACTCCCTCTCACACATATGCCCTCTTTATGTTTTAGTGACCCATAAATCTTAAGGTGATGGAAACAAAAACACACTAAATGCTAAAATGCATGAAGACACACACATAAACATGTCTGACCATGTACTATCAAGCTAAAAGACTTCCTTCTGCCTTTCTATCCCCATCAGTCATTCACTCACAAGCACATACACTTGCACACACTTTTACTTGGTGACATCAGCTCTTCATCATTAATTTTAATGACCATCAATATGCCATAATACACTGGAGTGTGCATGCACACACATCTGCACAGCAACAGGCGCCAGAGATCCTGGAGAGCAATTATAGTGTGCACTTTGTTTATTATCTGTTACGAGAGGCAAGGGACTGTGTGTGTGTGTGTGTGTGTGTGTGTCTACTGTCTTATCCGGCATTGGCACCTTTATTTGTCCTTTTTGACACTCGGCCATTACAGATAACCAGCAAGAAGTTTAGAGTGACTAACTGGAAAAGGTGAGGGGATTGTGTGTGATAGTGTGAGACTAAAATAATCTAATTCAATCAAGACCAGTTATGTAAGATTTATAATGGTCTTTTATTAATAAATCCGATTATGTCCACTATTTAAGGTCCTGACTACACAGTGACTACAGTGCTCCTTTTGAACAGAGCTGAGGTTACAAACCCAAATTAAGCAGAAAAGTGTTACTGATATTATGCTTTTCTGTACACAGTGTGCAAAACTAAGGCTAGATTAGTCTAGAGGCTATAGATTTACAACTGTCACCTGTAGTTTAAGAGCATGATGATAAAAACACCCATATACATGTATAACTCTTTATTTAGGCAAAACACAGAAAACTAAATCTAATATGTAGGGAAGTACCAAAATAAACCATTTAAATATTAATACAGAAAAAAAAGTTTTTTGCTATAGACTGTGTAGACAGAAAGCATTTCAGTAATGTTTTCCGTCATGCATGTGTGTGTAATGGATGTAATATGTAGCAAGTAGCTTGGTGAATGTGAGATTTGTGAATACTAATGAGACAATCAAGTCTCAAATGGACAAGGATGTTTCTGGCGACAGGTGATGGAACCAATTGTTGATGTAACAATAATAATAACTGACACTTTGACATGTGGCCAGGAATCAGGGTGAACTGGGAAGCAAACCACTAACCCTGGAGTTCATAGACTATTGCCGACTGCATTCAGAAGGTACAGAGGAGTCCTTGGTCAGTGAAGCAGTTAACCTTTTGTCAATAACTGAACTGTTAGCTTAGGTGATTTGATTTGCAAAAAATATTTAAAGTTGAAAGCACCATAATTTTAAGTTAGTGCTTATACTGTGACATTTCCTCTGGTTTGCAGCCGCGGTAGCGACTCTCTTTGCTAGCTAGCTGCACAAAGCCACGTAAATCAAAGAAGCTACACACAAATTTATTCATAATGTACAGAAACACAACACAGATCATGAATTGATTAAATAAGTAATGAAATAAATATATATACTTTCTTTAAATGAAATTAACATATTTGGTTACTTATTTATTTTATAAATTATATATTTAATAAATGATGTGTGAATTAATTTCAGTATTTATTAATTTAATTACACATTTAAATAGCTGTTTAAATACTTATTTAAATGCCTATTATATTTAATGTATTGTATCACTCTCCATACTCCATAGTTGTGGTGGTTTATGGTTAAATAATTTACGTCCGACTGTCGTATTTTGTTTATAATTCTGTTGGAGGTATTTGTCTATCAGTTACCCCTGTGCGTTCTAAATGATCCAGTCAGCCATTATATATGTTCCTACTGTGTGTCATTGTTATCATTTGGTATGTTAGATTTGAGTCCATTTTGTTAAGTTAACTTTTCCAGAGTTCAGTTTTGTTTAGTTAACCTCTTCTGTAGGACCAGAATATTATTAACTTTTTGGGGGGAGGTAAATAAAAACTCTGGTTTAGCAATGGTAGATTGTAAGAAAAAGCGTTGGAGACAAATAATGAAACATGATATGAAATATACAAAAGGGTAACAGGATGGACAAGACTAGGCAAGACTAGTAACAGAAACAGTGATGGAAATAAATGACAACAAAATATATCACGGCATTTTTTATTTTCCTATTTTTTCTTTCATTATTTTCTGTTATTATCTTTTCTGTTGTGCAATATTCCTTCAAATACATCCCCCAATCTTTTATTTTTTCTTGGATCACTGCCTTTCCTCACTCAAACCTCCCTTCTGCTTCTGTCCTAACTCACCTTCACACCTCCATGTCCACCTGCTTTCATCACCATGACTACGGAAAAGCCTGTGTTTTATGTTGTCATGGTGACTGGGGTCAAGGCTCAGGCCATATTTAACAAGGTGGAGATGGCGTAGTCCTCTGATAATTGCCAAGGGATGCTGCTCAGAGGAAAAAGTTTCCCTTTTTTGCCTTTGGATTAATCCCTTAATGGTAAGGGAAAGATTCTATACACACAGATCTGTAATGCCTTAACTGTGTGTGTGTGTTATTGGCTAGTCAGTATCATTTTATATATGACTTTCCCAGCCATTAACTTTGACATTGTTGCCACCAGACAGTTGGTTCATTAATGGGACTGTACAGGTCATTAAAGAGCTGCTGGTTGTAGATAATCTAACATCTCAACAAATAATATATTCTTATGAATTATTAGAGAGAAATGGGTGGTGGCCGAGGAAGGGAGCCTTGGCGTTCCGACTCTTGGTTGCTGAAACTGGCTCTTGGGACATGGAATGTCACCTCTCTGACGGGGAAGGAGCCTGAACTTGTGCGTGAGGCT
>JAUYWH010000001.1:24623388-24637841 GCA_034779795.1 Ctenopoma multispine
GATTCATGTTTGTGGCTGTAATGTGACAAAATGTGGAAAAGTTCAAGGGGGCCGAATACTTTCGCAAGCCACTGTATTTACTTGGTATCGTATCGATACCAAAATATGCGGTATCGCACACTACTAATCGAAATCTATTCAGAGGTGCACTTGCTGGTGTGTTTTGGATCAATGTCCTGCTGCAGAACCCAACTGTGCTCTAGCTTGAGGTCACAAATTGATGACAAGACATTCTCCTTCAGGATTTTTTGGTAGAGTACAGAATTCATTGTTCTGGCTTTTATGCCAGATATAGCAAGACACACCTTCCAAAAAGTTAAACTTTTGTTTCATCATTCCACAGAATATGTTCCCAAAATCCTGTGGATCATCAAGATGTTTTCTGGCAAAAGTGAGACATGTTGTTCTTTAATTGAGGCAAGTGGAGCCTGAATTCTTTAGATGTTCTTCTGGGTTTTTTTGTGACCTCTTGGATGAGTTGTCACTGCACTCTTGGGGTAATTTGTAGGCCAGCCACTCCTGGTAATGTTTACCACTGGATAATAGCTCTCATCATGGTTTGATGGAGTCCCAGAGCTTTAGAAATGTCTCTGTAACCTTTTCCAGACTAATAGATGTCAGTTAATTTAATTTTCATCCATTCCTGAATTTCTTTGGATCACAGCATGATGTCTTCTTTTTGGGAATTCAATTCAATTCAACTTTATTTATATTGCGCCAATTTACAACATAAGTCATCTCAGGGCACTTCACAGTGTAAGGTTTAAGACCTTACACATTATATAATATATACAAATTAATGTAGAATGTAGGGATCTTTTGGCCTACTTCACTTTATCTGACAGGTTCTTGATCTGATGAATCAAGATCACTTAAATAGAACCTGTCTTTTAGTAATCAGGCCTTGGTGTGGCTAGTGAAATTGAACTCAGCTGTCCAAAACAAATGCGATTAACCAGTTACAAAGTGATTTAATAGGGGGGGCATTTACTTTGTCACAAAGGGCCAACTTTGCTTTTGGTTTACTGGGGTTATATTTGTGCAATATTGAATATTTAAATATTGAATTTAAATACACAATTTTGGCTTGTCCAGATAGGTGAACTAAGCAATTGCCAAGTATTGCACACTATTGAAGTATTGCACAACACTAGTTTATGGAACTAATTGTACTGCGACATGGGGTGATAGAGCAGTCGCCTTCCAATCGTGGGATCGGTGGTTTGGTTCCCGGCTCCTCCTGTCATATGTCGAAGTGTCCTTGGGCAAGACACTGAACCCCAAATTGCCCCCGGTGTTTTAGGTCAAGCTGCATAGCAGCTCTGCCATCGGTGTGTGTGTGAGAGTGTGTGTGTGCTTGTGTGTGTGAATGGGTGTATGAGAATTGTGACTGTGTGTATAAAAAGTTAAAATTTTTGAATGAGCAAGCTTTCCACAAACAGAGGTATTCTTTCTTAATATATAACAATATAGTTGCTTGAGCCTTTGTGTGATTCTAGTATGGTAGACTGGAAATATATTATAGATATATGCGCATAAACAGGGATATCCATATGAAAATTGCTGTAATTGCTGAATGGTTAATGTAATAGTTTGTCAGACTGTTTGTCTTAACTTTGCTCACATACCGAGTATTTTATTTTATTTAGAGATATATGTTGCACACCAATAGACCTTTATAATATCCCACACAATGTTGTTTGTACTTGTACTCACAATAACTAGATCAGCAGAACTTTGTCAGTTTACAGTCTTGCCAGTTGCAAGCCTAAATAGTTAAATGCACCACAGCACAATGTCAGTGACACAATAATAGAATATCCTTAAGGAGACACTCTAAACCAAATATGTAGCCATGACTTTCATTTAAAGTGCCTCTGCCAAGTATAAAATGTGATTAATTACAGCTTTGGAACTACCAAGTATATCATATATATCACAAATGATACAGACTATGTTAATTTTTACTGGGGGTATTTTCATACTGTCAAAATTTTTTTTAAAGATGTTAGAATTAAATACAAGTACAGATTATTATACAAAGTAAGGGCAGATTTTTGCATGTTTTACAAGAAATTTGAAAATGCCTAAAAATTGACAGAAACTGTGAGAACAATGGTCATGAGAAAAGGAACGGGTACATTAAAGCAGTAAACCAATACACAATAAAAAATGTAGAAATAAGAGGTTTGGAATAGTTTCTCTAACTATTCTAACTCATTTGAAGGACTCCACACTTCCTCTTTTCAGCACTTGAAAAAAAGAACTGTTCTTATCTTGTTCTTGATAGGCAAGTCTTAAATGGTGTTCAATCTGGACAATGGTAGCTGCGTGGAGGAAGGTTTCTATGAATCTGAGCTATGATGGTGTATTGATTTTAGTCACCACCTAACCACCCCATACCTCTATCTATTCAGTTTGTCAGACAAGTCTCTCACATAAGCACTTGTTGCTTTGTACCCATCAAAACAGGATGCAAAGTTTTGCACCTTGGTTGTATTTGTGAGATTTTCCCTCAAGCATGAAGAGGTATTGATTTAGCAGTGGAGGCCCCAGTGTGACCATGAACCAGCTCTCTGTAGACACAACCTCCAGCAGGCTGACACATGGGAGGGAAGTCAACAATGTGCACTAGAGCAAAGAAGGGGAAAAAAGAACCATTAATAAATTTGTTTCCTGTCACTTCCCTTCTGAAGACCACGGAGCACTTTGCAGTCTCCATCCAAGCTGCCAGAGGATGTATGGCTTTGAGTAAACGTGCTTTTAATTCCAGTTTGTATACAGTATATTGTATATATTTGTATATACTCATGAACCGCAAATACAAATAGGCAAACCAAACAAATATTTTATTTCCCTTCCCTGCAGTTTTTGCTTTTGTCTTTATACTCTTGCAACACTTGGTTAATTTGTGGCCACTAGCCAACTTAACTCAGATTGATAAAGTTCTGTGGATGCAGAACGAAACGTCTCTACTTGGAAGAAAGAAGTCCAGTTGCCATGACTCAATCATGACAACTTTACCTGGATGACTGAGAATCTTCACAGACAACACTTGGTTAAGGTTAGAGAAACATTGTAGTCTGATTACATAAAGAAAAATTTAACAGTACAATGCACATGGCAGTGTACACCCACATATAATCCAACCCAGTGCTGGGTTCTGATTACATCCATTACATCCATTTCTACCGCTTGTCCTCGTAAGGGTCACGGACCCAACACTGGGGTTCATAGACATCTGCTGACTGCCCTACTAACTACGTCATAGAACAGTTAGATCTAAAGATATTTTGATAAACAAAACATGTAATGTATCTAGTCGTGTAATGTATGTCAGTTGACTGTAGTGGTAAGTATGACCATGTGGACAACTTGTTGCATTTAACATTAAAAGAGCAGCAGATCAAGAAAACATATTTTCAAGACATTTATTTACTGGTATTAAAACAAATCCTAATAAATACAATGTAATAAAATAGGTCTGAGCAATTTATCTATGAAACCATTTAGGCAACCTTCAAGTATGTTTGAAAGACATAAAGGCCTGGATGTCCTGTAATTTTCTTCTCCTTAATGCAGACAAAACTGAGGTTATTATATTTGGACTCAAAAATCTCAGCGACATGGTATGTAGTCAGATTTCTACACTAGATGACTTTGCATTGATCTCAAGTGCTGCTGTGAGGAATCTTGGAGTCATCTTTGACCAAGATCTATCATTTACTTCCTACATAAAATAAATATCTTGAACGTCCTTCTTCCAACATAGAAATATTGCTAAAATTAGGAGCATCCTGTCTCAAAGTGATGATGAGAAATTAGAGCCTCCAGTTAATCCAGAAAGGTCTGACTGGAATTAACAAGAGAGATCATATTTCCACATATTGGCTCCCTGTTAAATCTAGAGTAGAATTTAAAATCATTCTCCTCACTTATAAAGCCATAAATAATCAGGCCCCAACATATCTTAATGACTTCATAGAACCTTATTATCCCAGCAGAGCACTTTGTGTGCTGGTCTACTTGTGGTTCCTAGAGTTTCCAAATGTAGACTGGGAGGCAGAGCCTTTAGCTATCAAGCTCCTCTCTTGTGGAACCAGCTCCCAATCCAGGTTCGGTAGGCAGACACCCTCTCTACCTTTAAGACTAGGCTTAAAACTTTCCTTTTTGCTACAGGTTTAGTCTGCTGGGGAACATCCCACACAGTAATCTCCTCTCCTCCTTTTACTCTCTCTCTGTCCACTTTATGACATCAGTGAATGTTATTAACTTTGTTTCTTCTGTCTCCCCTAGTCGTGCTTCATCCTCTCTCTCTCTTTCTCTGTATCTTTCTGCAGGTATCCTCCACCTTGGAGCTGTGGTAGCTGGTCCGTCCGTCCGTCCGGCCTGCCTGCCTGCCTAGTGCTTCGTCTGCTGCTTCTTGTTTTTGTCGTGTTTATCTCTATTGCTGTTCTTTTCTCTCTCCTCCTCTGTCCACTCACCCCAACCGGTCAGGGCAGATGGCTGCCCATCCTGAGCCTGATTCTGCTGGAGGTTTCTTCCGTTAAAGGGAGTTTTTCCTCTCCACTGTTGCCTAAGTGCTTGCTCAAGTGGGACTGTTGGGTTTTCTACATTATTCTGTATATATTTATATAATGTTTAAGGTCTTAAACCTTACACTGTAAAGTGCCTTGAGATGACTGTGTTGTGAATTGGCGCTATGTAAATAAAGCTGAATTGAATTGAATTGAATTTCCAACTAAGAGATTCAACACCAAACACGTTTTCTCATGGCAGGCATGGCATGTGTTAAGACTTCAGTGTCTATGTTAATCAGTCAACTGCCTAGTTCTTACATTTATCATATTACCATCAGTCAGGAGTAAATCTAAATCCATTTAGACAGCCAGGAGACAAGGACATGATCCATTATTTACACAATCAACAATTTCTCTCGTCTCTGAGCCAGAAAGAATGAATTTGTCACTTCTGCTCAGTGCTCAGCTGAGGTAGTTTGTGAGGAGACATCCTATAATAATGAATATTTCACTTTATTGCACAGTGCTCCGCTGTTTATTGAGGAACTTATCTTGAAAATAGTTAGCAGACTTCATTACTTCAGTTTATTTGTAAGTACCGTATTTTTCGGACTATAAGCCGTTACTTTTTTCACTTGCTTTAGATCGCGGCTTATCTATGGATTTTTTATGGATTTTCTAACGAACCAGGGGTGCACTTTCAAGGAAGCGCAAGAGCAAGACAGACAGTTCGCGCCAGTAACGAGAGCAAAACAAACCAAGTGAGCCCAAATGCAGTACGAGAGACACAACAAGAGCGAGACAGACAGTAGGAGACCCAGAAAGATTTGCTCCAAGGAAGTGTTCATGCACATAGCCTCATTATGGAAAACAAACGGAGAAGTGCATATGATGCTGCTTTTAAGTTAAAGGCAATCGATCTGGCTGTCAAAGAAGGAAATAGAGCTGCTGCACGTACCCTTCAATTCAGCCATTTAACGTCATTGCCTCGTCAAGTGCTGTAAGCTTTGTTTTTTGTTATACTGCACTACTACAGTACTATGACTGCAGGACGTGCGCTGGGAGTGCACCGTTGAATTATTTGTGCACTGCACGAATGCTGTTCGTCATGTCAAAGATGTGAAAGTTTGATTGATTGATGGAAAGATTTATTGTGTGTCTCAAATGTTAATAAATGGGGCGGTCTCGACAATCCCCTCCGTGGTAGCAGGAACCCTCATATACGCTATTTAAACATTAAAAAACCTTATAGTCGAGTGCAGCTTATTTATGGAACAATCTGCATTTTCCCCCAAATTTAGCTGGTGTGGCTTATATTCAGATGCGTCTTATAGTCCGGAAAATACGGTACATATAGTGAGAGAGAGAGACATGTTTGTTTAAGATTGAATGTGTGTATAAATGTGTGATTTTGCAGACTATTGATTTGCATATATGTATGAATTGGTGTGTGTGTATATAGTTCTCATTTCTCAGAAGAATACAGCTGAAGTTGAGCTAATGTCGTTGTGTGTGACAGAACCCATACAGCTACATCCGGTAAAGGTTTCACAAAAATAAGCAGATATACTACATATACCTACACAATAGGACACACTTATGTATGCCCCTAACCAGCAACAACCACATCCTAAAGGGAAAGGGAAAAAAAAAAAGTTTGATCCACTCAGGTGGACCATCTGGACCATACCCATCCCATCGATCAACCTCCCCAGCCACCCCTATTTGTAGATATGTTTATCTACCCGTTAGTATTTCCAGTATTGTTATTTATTTATTCATTTTTCTCCTTCCCCTATTTCTTTCTTTGGGTTTATGGGAAGTTTGTTTTTTGATTTATTCACGTATTTATTATTCTCTGATTGCTACCTTCCCACTACCACACCTTAGCACCCCACCCCAGCTCCCTAGCCCCCATCCCGCTCTAACCAGTCTCTGGCACACACTACAATCATAGAAACACACACACTGTACATAGGTAACATAAGTCTTGTCATTTGTGTTGTTTGTCTTGCACTTGTTTTGTTTTGTACTTGTAAAATGTGCTGTCTTTATTTCTGAATAAAAAAAAATGAACACATTACTCAGGATTTTGCAGGCGATTTCTGCCACACAAAAAACACAAGCACTTAAATATTACTGTTCATTTTGAAATAATTCTTGATCATATTACTTTCTAACTTTGAACCCAAACAAACCAGAGCAACACCACTGTATGTATCTAAACTTTTGCTTTGTTCACACATACACAAAATTATTTCCAACTACACATACGGCAATAAGCTTTCACAAATGTATGCCTATTAAGACAATCGCAAAACAATTCCAAAGACCCTCTAGAAAAAAACATGATTATCAAACTGAGCAGGAGAACAAACTAAAATAACACCATCATAATACCACTATTTAACTGAGGTATCACAGCACTTTCAATTACAAAGCTGCCGCATTTGTTTGCTTCTATTGTCAATGTTGAGCACAACTGAACCCGCATTGAGCCACCATTAAAAACACCAACTGATTAAAAACCATTTAATTTGATAGCTAAAACAGCGCTTCCCCATTTTCAGACGAGCCATTCATCACGGCGCCAGACGCACAAAAGCAAAAAAACAATTTGACTCCAATTGTTGTAAGCGTTGAATCACGCTGCGAGACATGCTAAAGCTAATTTGCCAGACAAATTAGTTGGCTCAATTCAAACTTCATTGGCGAAGTTATAAAATCTCGTATGGAGAGGAAAGTGCTCCTGCCGTACATTTATTGTAATTGTTTCAACAGCACCCCGCTGTGGGGGGGCATTTCAGACGCCCAACCCCCATGCCATTTTTTAAACACTGCAACTGTCAAATGACTTGGCTCAGGATCCCAGAGATTACAAAGACAGCTCCTCCATTCCTTTTCACTACTGGAGTCCATCTTCCCTGTGATGCCAACACATGCCGAACTGGTTGCAGTCCAGTATTTTTAGGCTAAACTGCCCCATTAAATTATGTTGCAACACAAGTACACGTTAGTTTTGCATTGGAATTAGTTCTATTCAAAGATCCATGGACAAATTCAGGAAGCTGCAGAACAATTGCTGGGTTAAACTAAAACACACAAATCATAGTATAACATAGCATTTTCAAGCTATTTTAGGGTTGGAACAGCTAAGTTTGTGTGTTTATGTGAGTAAATTAATTTGAGCATAACAGGATTGGTGGATTTCTTAAAAAGTTATTGAGGCAAGGTGCTTGAGATATTGTATGCTCGAGTATTATTCTTTTGTTAAACCACTAGTGGTTAAGATTTGATTTAAACTGTGACTACTACTGTATGACTATGGACAGGCTATTTAAGGAGTTCTAATATACTCAACAGTGTATGTATGTATTCCCAAAAACAGCCAGTATTGGCCTGAATTCAACTGATTCAACTGAGTAACTACTAAACTAATAGTAAACTACTACTACTCCTGTTAATACTATTTATATTCTAGTAGTAAGATTATACTATAACTATAAACTATACTATGTCAAGCTGGTCATGTATTTTCCCAAATGCAGTACAAAAACTGAAGTGGTAAAAACAATAACTACTACACGTTTTTGTACCACGGTGTTGAATTAAAGTATCACAATGGCCAAATTCCCCCTAAGCTCAAATTTTAGTGGACAACAAGTAAAAGCAAGTACATAAGAAGATAATTAAGTAATTAAGAAACTCTTACCTACCAGTGCCTAACCCTAACCATCAGTTACAAGAGTTTTTGCCAATTTTTGGGACTCTCTTCTGGTTTCAGTGTAATAATGTTACTGTATGTTTTGTTCTTCTGTCAGACATTACCAAATATTTTTACTGGTTTTAAAGTCTGATGGATGTTAGGGGACAGTGTTCTTTGTTCTGTTTTGGAAACAGGCCCGGCATAGTATCGGTGCATACTGTATCTAAAGCATCCTGGTATCCAAATGGTTATGTACATACCACATAACTACAATGTCTCCTGTCAGAGAAACCTTTGTTGCAGGTGATATTTCTGGCTGTCCATTGAAGGCTAAGAAACACACAAAAAATGTCTTTGATGTTAAGGCTGTTCATAGTCATAGAAAACTTCACTTAAGTTGGGCAGTTTGTCTGCACTGCAGAGCTTGACCCATAACTGGTTTATCATACACATTTTAAGCCCAAGTTGCTAAGCATCTGCTTATGCTGGACAGATGTGTCCCTTTTATAATTTAGTCACACTTAGTCAATCTGATGGAGGTTACCATGGTAGCTGATCAGATACACTTAAAATCCATGACTTAAATTAACACATTCACATACCTACATGCAACATACACTTTTCTTTGTCACAAAAGTAAAGAAAAGAAGTTATGGTCATCCTTCCATTCTAGTATTTAAGATTAGTGGAATCATGTTTTTTGTGTCTGTGTTCACTAAAACAACCATATCACTGAAGCAGTCCAAAGCCTGACGCAACACTATTGTATCAGCTATTGGATTAACTGAGTGCATGCTAATACACACACTCAGGCCCTTGCCAGGGTCTTACATTGACACACGATCCCATTTTCTTTCAAATACAAGACACACACATACAGAACACACTGCCAGAATGCTTGATTTCAAGGCTATGTGCTTGGCTAACTGTGTGCAGTCTGCTCTGTGGTTATGAAATATTATTGTATTATCAAGGCCACATTCCTTTCCATCAAAAGAATGCTGTTCTTCTATACAAAGATTGTACAATCCACATATTGTATAATTAAATCCATATTTGACAAATCAAGTAAACACACACACTTACAAAAGATGCACACTTTAATCAATTTAAACAAGGTAGTTTAATGTGATTAAATGATTATTAAGCTATTGTAATTTCTAATTCCATTCCATTCCAACCCATTAGCGAAGCTGGTTATGAAATTGAAAAGACAGCACTGGTACTCCATATTCTCACACAGCCTTATTATATCACATGCTATGACAGTAACAAAGTGTTGTCATTTTATAACTATAAATATACAGGCCAACTATACAGGACAACTGTCCAATTTCAAACAATATGTATAATACACACTACCAGTCAAAAGTTTGGACACACGTGGGAATTACCATGTTTTTCATGGAAAGATACATGTCTTCGGTTGTGTTACCATCATTGCACATGGTTTTCTAATTGATCAGTTTATCCTTCTAAATTAATACATTAACATTAGCAAACATAACATGCTACTGGAAGACAGTACTAATGTTTGCAGAATTTAGGCCTCTGTACGTTTATGTAAATATTCCTTTAAAAACAGTTGTTTTCAGCTACAACAGTCATTTACAATATGAACAATGTCTACACATTCATTCGGATCAATTTGATCAGTGGCTAGCTGTGGTGCTCTTTGTGGTGCATATTCTGAATAAAGCCCATCTTCAAATTCACTTTGAGAAGGAGTAGCCTTCAATCAAATCAATGTAACATTAACAGCATTTGGGGTGGGCAGGTGTCAGCAAGGGTACTCTGACTAGTCTGTGGCTACACATCCCCACATACTCAAACTGTGTGTTCTGACACCTGTTGATGATTAAATATTTCACATGGTAACGCTTGCCCAAGACAACCTAAATAAAATCATCATGTTGTGATGAAACATATTTAATCAATAAATAAAAATAAATTAAATTAATTTGTGGTGTCACAAAACTGGATGTTTCTTTTGCTGAGTGGATATTTTTGCTGATATAGAATAAAGTGGGATTTTGTAGATCAGATATTTTACATTTCATTCATATGTTAAGTATCAACTTATTTTTCAAAATAGTTTAACTATGAAATTGTGAGAACTTAAAGTGACACACTGTAAAGGAACTTTTTGTTTCACTAGAGAAAAAGCTTGTTGGTCTTGCTGAGCAACAAAAACTGGTCCCCTTGTGATGAACAGTGATGCTTCGTTTTTTACAGTAGCTCAAAAAAAATCTTTTCATCACATTAACTGGAAAACAGCCAAATATCTTTGTGTTAAGTAACTTGGCCATTAGAATTAATTAGCTACAGCTGATGTAATTTGCTGACAAGTCTGTATTTTAAAGGACTATTCCAGTAACTTTGCATGTTTACGACAAATAACTACAACCCGATTACATCTTCTGTTGTCATTTTATTTTATTTTGCAAAATTCCTTTAACTTACATCTACATAATACACCAACCTTATAATTAAAGATTTGACTTGCACGTCCATATTAATAACTTGACACTTGACAATTCTAGCTAGTTCTGGCAAATAGAATAGAGAAACTACAAAGTGTGTTCTTACTGCTCTGGTTATAGATTGGAATCCACCATCCCAAATGCTTGTGCTCTTAGCTCCAGTTTTTGTATGTGCAACACCCAATGGACTTCAGGACAGTAAGAAAAGAAAGACGTTGAAGAAGTAGAGTTTTTGGATCAGCATTTCAGGCTAACTAGTTAGCTGGCTACTCGATGCGTGAATTCACTATCATTTCATGTGTTAATTGTTAATTAGTTTATCTTGGTTTATCTGGTTTCGTCTCATGTATAGTCCTTATGATGTTTTCAACTTCATATCTGTGTTTTTAGAGCTGCCCTGTATGATATATGTGGTGTTTGTGATTATTTAATTTATAATACGGAGTTAATAGTGGACAATTTTTTATGAAGCTGCTAATAAACGGATCTTAAACTGATATTTTGTTTCTGTCATGATATACCTTTTATATTCCGGTATTGCAGGTGCAATTCAAAGATATTATAAGAATTAGTTATAAGAATATTACAGACTGTCATCAGAATTTATAGCTGAGAGTTTTGACTGAAGTAAAGAAAGTCACTATTATGTAAATTTAGAAAATGAAATACATTTCCTGATACTGAGGGAAACAGCTCGTCTGGAGACAAACTGTTACTTCTTCTATATAATGTTCATTCTCATGTAACATTCACACATCCGACTACCTCAAACTAATGAATTACTGTTTTTTTTTTTACCAACCAGATGATATTTCTCATTAGTGTTGTCTGTGGCGCTACGCTGCTGACTTCAACGATAGTATAGCGGACAGGTTTGGCCGCATGTGCAGTAGGAGAAAGGGGGGTGGGTGTAGGTGTGTGTGAGAGAGAGACAGAGAGAGCCTTATGAGAGACTCTGATCTCGGTTGTAGATCTAAACGTGAGCACGATGTAAATAAACAGTACAGTATTATAAAATTATAAAATTATATATATTATTATAATCAGGTATAGTTATAAAGCACAGCCCTAGTTTGTAGCTTCCAGCTGTATGTATTTCCTGTAAGCTTTATATATTGCAAAGTAAAAAAAACATATTTACTTCTGTTCCTTTTTCAGCTTTTTTACAGCGGTATGTTAATTATTCCCCCCTCGCAGAGTGCCCTCAGTGTCTCTGTCTTCTCATCCACACAGCTCTCCCACACAATTTAGTCAGAATTTGCTAAGTCTAGTTTGCTTTTGATGTACAGTGAAGACCAAGGAAGGTCAGAATTGTGGCTTTCATTTGATGCTACGTATACTGTCAATTTGTTAAACAACACACGAATGACTTGGAAGAGTAAAAAAAAAAAAGCAAGTCACAACAAAGTACACACATTCTCTAGCTAACATTTTTAGCTTAGTTGTTCTAAAAGACGCACAACTAGTGCTAAAAGATGTTTGTTCTTTTGGCACTTGTCTCAGTTCTTTTCAGCAGCCTCACTGCTACACTTTAACCATGAATCCATTGTTTCAAGTTTTCACAGTGATAAATAATTGACGGGTGAAGCAATCTGGCTTGTGCCAGAATGTGTCCGATATAGAGGTGACCTGGGTTTTGCTACAATAAATTAAACTGAATACTGAATCTAAATTTTAGTTTATGAACTTACATCTTTATTACATGATTCAAAGTTTCCCTTACCATCACCCCCACCCTCCTTATTTAGCACCTGATCACAACAGAAATCATTTAAGATTTCCTTTTTCTATAGAGCAGGAACCTACACCTTGTCTTCTTATTAATCCAAGTAAATAGTCTTATGTTTATGTTTATGTCTGTATACTCCTCTGCTCTCTGTATCATGCACGGCAGTGATACAATGTGCATACACACAACACATAGAGACACATGCACATGCACACATGCCAGCAGAGTGCATCGAAAAATACGCCGCATTAAACACCTAAAAAGTAAAAAAAACAGCATTTTTAAAATGCCCCGAGTCAATTAGAGTCAGTTTCTTTTGAGATTTCTGTTTAACAGACTGACTTCTATTAAAATATTCAACACAGAACTCAAGTTTAGTGCTACTGCAAAAAAAAAAAACAAAGATTTATTTTTCACTGTATTTGTAACACATTATAATAACTAAGACACACAGGTAATATGGTTAGGTATCAAGTTTATAAGCATGAAATAACATTGCTGGTGTTACCTGCGTGGCTAATTAGCCATCACATTAATAAAACATATGGCCAGGCTGCAGAGCTAGTGCAAGACTGTGTAAAATGAGCCAGTTAATTGAAGTAGGAGGTCCTTTAGACAACAACAGAAATACAGACTTAGGCATCCTGTGTTTCCTCTGGAATGCATAAATTGTATGCATGGTTGTGCAAGTTGTTAACTTTATTTTCTGCTGATATACATGTCTTATTATGCTCCTGAAACATACAGAAGAGTGGTGAAGAACTGTCTTCTTAGTCTTTATGTACCTGTTCATATTTGCTTTTGAACTGATGAAAATGTAAAGAATGTAAAGAATGAGACAAAATCCATGAGAAAATGAGAAATAATTGAGAAATTGCCAAATATAAAGAAATAAATTACTTTTCTGTAAATTTCTTCTGAAGACTGTGCCTGTAAGGTCAAACTAGTAGAAAATATTTCAAACTCCCTCTGTTTTTCAACCCACAGATATAAATACTGTATAAGGTAGTGTCAGTAATTGGAATGTATAAAGGTTTACTGTTTATCTCACAACATACTGTGAGTATCTCAATAATGCCAGAAAAGCAAATGTGCAGGGGATGGAAATGCAATGGCCTTCAATATTGTGTCAGTGCAGTGAAGTACACTGATTCAGTGGGGATATAATATTTGACTGCTGCATGAAAGGCGAATTAACTTCTTAATGCTGTTTTTTAAATCAATGAGTCAGTTATTTTGGGCCTGCTTGCTTCTTCAGTGGCTGACCTATTCTTTTCTGTCCTTGTTCATTCGCAGATCATGAACTGAACCCTAACACACTGGAAACTCATTTCCTGTCTCCACAGGCTGTCTGCTCCTCTTGACTCCCCTCGCTGCTCTGACAACATACAACAACCCCGGTGACTGCCAGTGATAGACTAAGCTTGTACCAGGCAGCACCTTTTCATTTACCACTGTCCCTGGCAAGATGGTTTATCATACTCAACCTGCAGAGAAATCTTCCTCATGACAATGAATATTACACCTCTACCAATGTGTGGATGTGGTTATATTTAGAAATCTGGTCACATTTTCACCATATTCTAATACCACCATGGGCATAAAAAGCTTGCAACTTTGGACTTAACAGTGTCAAATTATATCCTGTCTCCTACTGACAGTCAACATAGGTTTCTTTTGTCAAGGAAGGTGATCATATTTATATTCAAACGCAAGTTTTATGATTTGTTTAAATGAAATACATTTTGTATTTTACTCTTCTTTTTATCATAATCGCAAAATGTCATGATCACCTTTAGGTGTAAGACACATTAGAAAAGTATAGCACTTGAGCAATGACTTAATAAAACTTCCAGCAGAAGAGCAGCTGGTGTGTCTGCATACATTGAAATCAAAATAATTTTTCTTTACTAGAGATGTCATTCAATAGTAATAATAAACTAGAAAAGTTCCTGGAGAAACTTTGAAGGTGCCTGCCACCTTGCGCCCATGAACCTTAAACCCATTATGCCAAT
>JAUYWH010000001.1:24681336-24702871 GCA_034779795.1 Ctenopoma multispine
CCTGGTTCTGCACCTACGCTACATTAAGTGACTGTTCAGTGGATTTCCCCGAGAGACTCTTTTAGCTCCTGCTCTTAGATTCATTTAGATTATTGTCATTTATTGCTCCTGCTCTTAACATTCATTTTAGATTGTTATTTATTTGATTATTGTCGGCATTTTATGGGTATTAATAAATTGTATTTTAATGTTTAGCTTTCCTCTTTTAATTACAGTTTGCTCCACACCTCATTTTAAAAGAACCTGTGGCACCACATATTAGTTTATTTATTTTGCGGTTTATTAACCGCTGGCGTAGTTGGCTACATTTTTAATTATTTTTCTAAATCTTGAAGTCTAGTTTTAGAATCTATTTTATATAGATTTTATATTGATTAGGTTGACTAGACTTCTTGCAGTAATTCATCCAAGCGAGAGCGAGGGCCCGTACACATCGTACGCGTGCCCCGCGTCACAGAGACACATGACCAGATCTTCAACATCTCCCTGAACAGTCGGGTGTTGTCACAAGGTGCGACTTCGTCTTCAAACCCAAGGGTAACCGGTTCGATTCCCAGACTCAACAACCTAAAATGCTTCGGTGTCCTTGGACAAGACACTGATACCCCGACCCTTTGGGGTCCACAAGGATTTTCCCCAAGGAGGTCAATAAAGTACCAATTCCATTCTTTTTCTATTCTAAGTCACAACATGGACATTTACGCGTTTGTACAAATGCTGTTAATAGACTTCAGCTCATCATTCAACACAATCATCCTTCATCCTTTTATGATCAAAGAAGATCATTGGGGGTTCGTTCCGCTTCATCACAGACATTTAAACAATATGCTGCACACACACCTACAAGAAAATATATGACAACAAAACACATCCACAGAAATTCATACAGATGCAAAACTGCAACTACCTTCTGCTGTGTTAGATTTGCACAAGGTACTGTTTGGCACTATACTGTTAATTGTCCTTTGTCTTGTTATTGCACAGTACTACACATGCACCTTTTTAACTGTTCTACTGTGTCGTTTGTAGATTAGTTAGTTGAGCAGGGTGTAGTTTAAATTAGCAAAGCTATGTGGAGTCCTGTTATTGCTGTATGTGTTAGAGAACGTTTAGTTTTTTCTGTGTTCTGCTATATATGATCAAAATTACAATAAACCTTCTAGAATCTATTTGTTTCTCCATGGACAGGACAGAGACCATTCTACTTGCTTCTTTCAGTCGCATTTGTGAGTTTCTAAGAATTGTGTGCAACACTAAAATCATTTCATTTCATTTATATTGGCTTTTTCTTACTTTCTATAACTTTTAATATTTTGTTGCAGTGTATCTATTTCAATTTTGTTGTAGTAGTATATTACAG
This sequence comes from Ctenopoma multispine, assembly GCA_034779795.1. Lineage (NCBI taxonomy): Eukaryota > Metazoa > Chordata > Actinopteri > Anabantiformes > Anabantidae > Ctenopoma > Ctenopoma multispine. The sequence goes on from JAUYWH010000001.1 coordinate 24,682,697, forward strand.
CAGGAATAATTATTTAGTAATTGTTATGGTTGTTCTCATACACTCCAAGCAACATATTACAGAAAGATAAAATGTATGTCGCCAGCGATAACTGAGGTTTAAAAATGGATTTTGTAGTGCATCTCTCTGCTGCACTCTCACATTGTGATTTAGTAGAATCTTTATTAGGGAGTGAGGGGTCGGGGATGGAGGTGGGGTGATAACCAATTTATGGATGAATAAAAAAAATAATTTATCTGAATCCAAAAATGTCACTTCCGCCCCATCACCAACAGTCTGTTTTACCATGACCTGATTGTGCATGAGTGATGAGGTCAAGTCGAAAACATTTTATACAGACATTAATATTTAAACACTCTTTTAAACACATTTTTTCTCACCCAAACTATGAATCAAACACTCATATTATGAGTCACACCTCGTATCCGTCCATCTCCATTGCTGTGTATCACACAGCTTTGTCTTTTTTTTTGTCTCGCTTCAACCTCTTCTCTATCTTCCTCCTTCTTTTTTCCCTACATCTGTTTCTCACTGTTTCTTTCCATGTCCCTCCCTCTCTATCTCTCTATCCTTTTTTGTGGTTTAATAATTGATGTGAGACATTCTGTCTCTCTTCAGCTGGCTGGGGAGGTTTAAGAGACATGACTCGGCTATGGAGGGCACTTTGTACAACCACTGACACGCACACAGACACACACATTTTACTGAGTTCAAACAAAGGTCAGCTGTATTGCATTAATGTTGAGAGAGTGCTTGGTGTGTGTGTGTGTATTTAGCATTTATTGTGCCTGTAACACTTTGCTTCATATGCCCTTTGTAAATTCAAAATTCTTCATGTGGTGATTTTGCCACTTGCTTGTCCATATGGGGAGGAAACTAATCTGCTGCTTTATTTACTGTATATGTTGTTTTCTCTGTGATGTACATAAAAATGAGCACTTCTATTGACACTCAAAGCCTGGATGGCTGGATTGAATTCAGTTATTAATTACGCTGTGAGACAGATGACCATAGTCTGTGTGGATGTGCATTTTATTGAGGCTGATTTGAAAAACTGTCTTTTGGGATAAAAACATCAGTGTAACCACTTCTGTTTGAACTCTATAGAATGGGTGTCCCTTGCTGACTTACTTTTCAGAATTCTCTTATTTTTTGGATTAGAAATCAACAGCACAGTGGCTTGGTCATTAACATTATTGCTGCACAGCAAGACGGGTCAAATTCAGATCTGATTAACTAAGGTCTTTCAGTGTTGACTTAGCATGCTCTCCTTCACTACCTAACAATTCTGTTTATTTCACTGCTAAGATTCTTTTGCATGGTATTGCTATTTGGATTTTGTGGAAACAGGTTTCCAGAACAGGAAATGCTACATTTGCCCAACATATGTCCTCATGTTAAATACACACTAAACTGAAGTGAGTTAAAAGTACACTGTATTAAGATTTGCTGTTTTTGTAGCTTTGTATATGTTCTGCTCCCCCCTCAGGGGGGACACTTGAGTCATAACTAAAGATTCTAACAAGAAAAGAATCAGAATTAGCTTGTACATTTTGTACAAAATTGTCACAAGAACTATAAGTACACTTTCCTATTAACGTCAGATTTGTTTGAAACTTTTCCTACTAGGCACACATAGGTCTTGCTCTATTGCTGACTGATGCTTTCTCAGGTATATTGTTTCATTTATATTACATATACATTTTTATCTTCTTTAATGTCTGCAAGTTTTGTTTTATTTCTATTTTGAAATACTGTAACATTATTTTTAGATATAAATCAATCCACTTTTTTCACTTTAATCAGTTCAGATTGTACTCAGTTAAAACTGCAAACCTACTTCAATCAATCAGTTTGATATAAAATTATTCCATTGGCAGTCATGTACTGGCTATTTTTCTTAATTTTATGATTATGGTTGAATAAGTTCATAAAGGTTTGCATTGTTTTGCAGGTAAAAACATTGTCTACATTTTTACAAAATAAGAGGTACTTTGTTCTAAGCAACATGTTTGGTGTTTAGACGACATGCAGTTGGTTTATTAATTTATTTGATAAGGATAAAGTATATTAATTACATTTCTGCAAAATGATAGTGTTACCCAAATTGTATGTACCTTCTGAGTACACTTGCCCCTTACCTGATTATATGTTTGACAGGGTCAGGTTTTGCTAAATATATATCAAATAAGATGGCACTACTAAAGAGTTTCATTGTCTTTTCCAAGAACATCTCGACATATGGCCAGGTGGAACCGGGAATCAAACTGCTGACCCAGCAATCCATGGATGACTACTCTACCAGATGAACCCTACAAACAACAGCACAGTGAATTTTAAATGTTATGTGAAATGCGTAGCAAATAAATCAGAAGAGCCTTTAAATCAGTTAGGATATGTTTGTTGACACACTGATGGCTCTGATGTACTGGATGAAAAAGTGTGATGGTAAAGTACTAATACTATGTAATATTATATTAGAATATTTTAAAGAAGAGCATGTTCTCTGCTTGCAACTCTGCCTCCTAAAAATTACATTAAATTATATTAAAAAAGCAAAGCTCTTATGTAGGAAATATAAAAGTACCGGATGAATTATTTTCCAATGCAATATATTATTTGAATAGTCATTAAGCAGCGGCTTGTAAATTTTCAGTACCTAGAGTCATTAAGAGTTTTTAATGTTTTGGCCACACTATTTATGCAGGGGCAAAACATTAGAAACAGCGTTGAAATGTGAAAGTGGCCATGTTGAAATGACTGTAAAAGCAGATTTCATTGCAGAGCTGAGGTGTATCTAACATCTCTGACAGGCATGGTGTAATTTATTAAGACCCCAAACAGCAAATACTAAATTGCGTAAGCAATTTAGAAAATCGCATGTTTCGTTTATTTTTTTATGAGAAGTAATATTTAAATCTTTTAATGACTCACCTAAAAGGAGCCATCAACATACTCACTGTCTCTTACTTTGGAAAAAGGAAACTTTTCCTCAGAAAGAATTAATCATGGGTCAGGGTCAGTACCCCAGGCACAATGTTAATTATAATACGTTGGAGTCACAAATAAGCTGAATGTGAAGAAATTGTGTCAGCTTATGATTTCTTCTTTTACAATAGTTTCAACGTTATTAGTGGCTGTTTCTAATGTTTTGCCGCCTCATAAATAGTGTGACCAAAACAATAAAAACGCTTAATGACTCTAGGTACTGAAAATTTATATATATGTATTGAAAAAGTAAATGCAGCATCTAAATCTAACTGAAGAAACATATGATAAACTTACACTATTGATTTGTTAGTACATTTGGAATGATAAAAAAAAAATACAATACATTACATCTGTGAAGATTCTCAGTCATCCATTTGAAGTTGTCTGTAGATTGAGTCATGGCACTTGGACACCTTGAAATGGAAAACGCCATCGACAGGGCAATCTATTGTCGTCTTTATCCTGGGGAGACCACCCAAGATACACAAGGAAGGAGCCCCACTCAGACCTATCGTCAGCAGCATTAACTCAGTTACATATAATGTGGCTAGATACCAATTCGCACAATTCAGAATAGTTTGCCTCCAAGGTAAGGGAGAAGAAACTGGATATAGATGAAACCATGGTGTCCTTTGATGTCACATCACTCTTCACCAGCATCCCCACCACTGCAGCCTTAACAGCTGTAAGGAGGAGACTGGAAGAAGACAGCACCCTCACTGACAGAAGCAACCTTAACCCAGACCAGATCTGCCTGCTCCTGGACCTGTGCTTAAACTCCACTTATTTCATCTACAAGGGCGACTTCTACAGACAGAGACATGGCTGTGCCATGGGCTCTCCAGTGTCACATATTGTTGCCAACCTGTACATGGAAGAAGTGGAGGAGAAAGCGCTCAACCCCACACAGATCAGCATCTGTTGTTTGACTCACATCACCCACTAAAACATAAACTAGGAGTAATCAGGACTCTGTACCATAGAGCAGAGAACTTCCCCACCACAACAGAAACCAAAAATAAGGAAGACAGGCATCTGAAGACAGTCCTTAAAACCTGTGGATATCCCAAGTTGACCTTTAACAAGGCAGGATCCTCTTCCAGGAAAAGGACCACGGAACAACCTAAATCCCAGATTCAACGGAAGAACCTGGTTATTCCATATATGGCTGGTGTGTCTGAAAGACTGAAAAGGATTTTTGGAACACACCACATACCTGTCCACTTCAAACCCACTAACACACTGAGACAGAGACTTGTCCATCCCAAAGACAGGATACCAAAACAGAAGGAGAGCAATGTAGTGTCTGCTGTTCAGTGCAGTGAAGAGTGCTCCGAACTGGAAAACCCTCACTCAACAGATGTGGAGGCCTCAGACACAACTTATCTTCAACCTACCATGCTGCCCTTTCATCCATCCCCAGGAAAATCAGGCCCAATTCACACGTCCACCAGGTTGACCCCACTTAACGATCCACTTAATGGGGGCAGGAGGAGCTACCAGGGGTGGGGCTGTTATATCTACCCACACCCCTCCCTTGCCTTAACGAGCCTATTCAAGGCAGGTGTGAGGTGAAACTTAAATATAAATAAATAAATTTGTCACTAACCAACTTCCCTCAGATTGAAAAAGTTCTGTGGATATAGAATGAAACGTCTCTACCTTAAAGAAAGAAGTCCAGTTGCCATGAATCTTCAGACACAATACAATACAAACATATGGTTTGCCCAGCGATCCAGGTTTGGAGCTGTTCATAAGTGACAGGCAGATTTGGAGCTAGTCATAAGTAGAAGCCACACACTTATGTACCATGTTAAAACTTTGCATTTCCTTGTGTCTGTTCCACTCCAGCTTACAGTAGTACTTACTGCTGAGGTCTCCCACATTGGGTTTACAAATATATTACCACACAGTGTATGTGTGTAATAATAATATATAAGTTCTTCCAGTGATTTTTTTCTCTCCTTTTATTTCCATTTCTATTTGTCAGATGTGGCAGTTAAGTAAGCAACAAGCAGTCCAAGCAGTTCTGGATATTGGATGTTGATACAACACTGATCAGTACAGATGCTGAACTATGTTGTTCAACTTTTTAGTAAAAGCAAACATGTAGATGCAGAATAAACAGTAAGCAGACTGATCATTTTATGTATCATTTGCGTCTCATCTATATTTCAGTCTGCTCTTCTCTGTCTTTTGTTTCTGTCTTAATTGAAAGGCCATGACAGGGGACCCAAGCAGCAAATAGCATGATCAATACAATGCTTGATGTGTAAATTGATCGTATTTGTGTGTATGATGGATACTGTGCTTGTGTGTGTGTTTGAGTGACGAAAAGAGTGTTTCTGTGTGTGTGTGTATGTGTGTGTGTAGTCATACTCCCACTTATTGAGGTGTTCAATCAGTCTAATTCATTCTCGCCCAGAGACTGCTGTGTGGTTGCAGGACGATTCATTTACTCTGCAGGCTCCAATCAAAACTATTCCCAGCATTCCCTGCTGTAATAATCACTGCATATGAAATTACAAGATCCATAATGCCAAACTGCTTTACACTAAGGGCCAAACAGACACGCAGAATTGTGAATGACTGAGTCTTTATGAATGTTGTTGACTCATTTTATTCAAATTCAGTAGACTTTTATTAGTGTATAATTAATCTATTACTGATTGTTGTCTCTAACCTACTCAGATAAAGACTCTGATAAAGACATGGGTAAAACAAAACAAAAAATGCAAATAATCTATTATCAGTTTCTGAAGTATTCACCACATGAGTAGGGCAACATGTCAGCAGGACTGTACTCAGGATACATCGTAATACCAGTCAAGTAAATAAAATTAAAGTGCTAATCTGAATTCAGGAGTCTTTTGTTGTTTTGGTTTGTTTGTTCAGTTTTTTACCCTTTAAGAATTATTGTACTTAAACCATATGGAAATAATATAGGTTGGTTAATGGTTTAGTCAAGAATTCTTAAATTTAGGTAATATTTAAAAATGTAAAATGACTGCATACTGATATGTATAAAGTCAGTATGTTTGTTCTATCAAATTTAAACAAGACGCTGATCTTTTCTCAACCTGAACCTGAAAGACTAGAGTTGTATTAAAAACATCTTTTAGGTATTGTACTGTGAACAGACATCAAAGAGAGAACAAATCAAGTGAGAATTTTGCAGCTTACCAGATAATTTAAAAATCGTTTGTTGATAAAGGGGAAGTGATGTAGCATTTTGTTTTTCTAAATGTAGTTAATGTTGCAAATTAGAACCATGTACAGTACATATAATATAGAGCATATAGAGACTTTAGTACTTCAGACTTATGTCGAAACATGTAGACATTTACCAAGCAACTTTGAGGTACTTTCATTTTACTGGAGCATTTTAATTTTATGTTACATAGAGTTCAGTTAGAACTATTATACTTTTTCCATTACATTTTTTTCACAGTTTTATCTTACTTGTTACTTTTTGCAAATGGAGAATCTCATAAAAATGTAATTAACTAATATGATGATGATGATTCATAACTTTAAACATCTTTACCAGCTGCAGTTTTTTTGTTCCACATCAAACTGATAAATAACACACTGACCTTTTATTTCTGCATAATACTGTTAATAATGATAATAATAATAATAATAATAATAACTTCCTTTGCCATAATTTTAAGTAGATTTCCACACTGCTGTCAACAACAGCGTCAACACCGTTCAATTAATTTAATATTGTTTAAAACACCTTGCTATGGAGTACATGCACTATTGTTTTTTAAGTTAATTTTACAGCATGTACTTCAACTTCAGTAAAAAAATCTACTTGTATTATAGTACTTTTGACAGGAAAATACTTTTTCACCTGTGGATTTTTAAGACATTTGCCTTTTCCCCAAGATGGTATTCAGTCAGACACAAAGCATCTTGCTATTTATGTCCTGCTGTTAATCTCTGTTTTGTGACTACTGCTGGATTCACTATCGAACTCCTCTGGGATGTGTTTTTGTGATGAATGACTATTCAGATTAACCCGATTTGGCCTGATTTCCCCAGATGGGAGCACTTAGACCATTAAATCAAACTGGTCGACTGTTTCAAGAAGTCGGAAAGCAAAACATTTCCCCACAAAGATGCATTGTTTTGTTCCATTTGCAGTAATGATCCCCTTCTGCCTATTGAGTCCGATCAGCCTCACTTTCTTAATAACCAAACCTAGACAGCATCCTTGTTTGTTGACAATAATTCATTTTCTCTACTAAGAAAGCTATTTCCAAAGGTAAACATAATCTTAGGACATTCTTCAAACTCCAGGCTACACTACAATTATTACCTTCAGGCTGAGAGGTACACTTTACTTGCATAGTGACCCCTTCACTCATCTTGTCAACAATCATTTATTAGAGACACACACGCGTCTGAATATGAGTACACAAACAGATAGGTCAGGAACAACAAGGTGTTCATCACATGCTCACCAAGAAGTTCAGGAGTATCTGTCAGCTTTGCCACAAAATAAATAGAACAAGACATGCTCTGTCGAAGTAGTAGGGATAGAAGGAAGATTTTTTAGCGTTGTTTTCAATAAAGTCATAATGTTGAGAATAAACTGGATATTTCAAGATTAAAGTTGAACTGTGAATAAACCAAACTGTAGAAACGTTTGCCCTGAAGTTGGTAAAGTGCCCCGTGTAGATGAACTGGTGGAAGTTTACACCAGTTCACCTACTAAAGCGTAAGGACATTATTCCCCTTTTACCGCATGAATAGAGTGTGGTAATATATAAGAGAACAATGAAGAGGAAAATTTCACCTGTTCAGAAAAAAACACATAAACTTGAAAGAGGTGGATGCAAATTATATTACATACATGTAATTACATTACATGTGTTGTATTTTTTTATTTCAGATCCAAATTGTTTGTTGCTTGTTGTTTGTTTGATGTTTCAGATGTGTATAGTAAAATACCTAAAAAATGTTTGTTGGTATTTAAGCATACATGGTGAAAGTTGTAATTATTTATTCAATTTCAGGACTGCTACAAGTAAAAAAGAAATTAAAATAAAATAATTGCTGTCACAAAGAGATGAATTTTGACAAGCTTACTAAGTGTTCACATTCAAGTCAATTAGAGTTAAACATAACAAATGGATAAATGTATTGACATAAATGTGTTTTTTTTAATATTAAAGTTGGATATTTCAATATTGTGAAATGAAATGGATAAACAATGAAAGATACTGAAAGCACTTCACAGAAATAGGAAATGATGCTCTAAAAATTTGGTGTCACTGTACAGTTTCATTGTATGTGAACCAAATAATATTCAGAAAGTCACAGAGTGTCGAGATCCTCAAAAGGTTCCAAAAAACAGTTTTCGCAGCATGCTCAGGGGAACAGATGTTGGTCTGGAAGCTAAAAAGTCTCTTTGGGATCTTTTGTCAGATTTCCAATAGACCTGCCTCTTTCTCAGTCACTGCTGTTAATTTCCTTCCGTCTGTTTTTCATTGTTAACCAGCTCTTCCAGCATAACTCCTGTCTTGTGCTGTTATTGTCTGTCCTGCTCAATTTGACACAACGCAAAATATTATTTGCTACATGCTGCGAATCCATGAAACTAATAAACAAAGCAATAAAACGTATAAGATTCACAAAATAGTGAGGTATGTTATAGGCACTAATTCCCCAGTATATGATCAGTGATGTTTCTCAATCCATGGTTCTATCATACAAAGAGATTTTGAAAAAATAAATAAATAAATGAATGACATCATTTGAAATATATGTTATATATATATACACATATATATATATATATATATATACATATATGTGGCTATGGCTACATGTCAAAGTGTCTCTGGATAAGATGCTGAACCCCGAACCCTTGGTGCCTAAAATGCAGCTGCCTGAACACAAGAATTTCCCCAAGAGGATTAATAAAGTATCTAAAACAACAAAAAATAATAATCTAGCTGTCATCAAATTGATGAAAGAAAATGAGACAGAACGATCCTCAACTTTATAAATAATAAAATAAAATAATTCTATACACTACCCCAGTTTTTTCTGAGCACAGAAAACCTTTTGTCTATCAGTACTCTAAATCTATTTAAAGTGCAAGCATGAGCGTGTGTGTATGTATGTGGCATAGGGGGTGGTGGGTGGAGGTTTAAAATGGCGCCTGTCTGGAAATAGGTCCATTATGGGTTTAAAGTACATTTAGTCTTCCAAACATTCCTGACTCATTCTCTTTCATTTTCTCTCACTTTACAGCATCTTCTCTCTGCCCCCTCCCACTCTCTCTCATTGCCTCTCGCTCTACTTCTTTATGCTGTCTCCAAACTTCTCTCCAGCCAATTAGTGCTCAGTCTGTTCCAGCAGAAGACAATATGTCTGCTCCAAATCCAGAGAGGAGGCCTTAAATGCTCTCCAGAGAGAGGGAGAGAGCGATAGGAAAAGAGAGGGCTGCAGGGCTGCAGAGAGGGAGATGAACAAGGAGAGAACATACATGAATTAGGTAGGTAGGATCTTCTGGTTGCATTTGCCTCACATGCTCTAACTACGCAAATGTGCCTTTGTGATTAGATTTGCATATGAAATCTGAGTGATGCTGCCTTTATCAAGTCAAATATGCAACTGGCAACACATTTTTTGAGGAAAAGGTTCAAAGTCCAAAAAGATCAGCAACAACTTTCAGATTTGATAATAATTATGCTATGAAATAATAGATATACTGATGCAATTTGAGCATGTGTGGGCATCTATCTAAATATGCATCATACAAACAACGACGTAATGTCACCAGGGAAAGATACGGTCAGCACTGACGCCAGACATCAGACACACATATTACACACACACACACACACAGATTCACACATATACAAACACACGTCAGGGTAATGATAATATGATGACAAAAAATCTAACTACTACAGCCAACAGGAGATTGAAAGGCTTAGAACAGCCTGGATTATTAGTTGCAATATTAGTCTTAATAGTTTTGGATTAAAGCTAAATGGCCCCTGAGCTTACAAAACACATCTGCTGGTTTTCAGAATTCTGTAAAAAAAAAAACTTTAAAATTAAATTATCTCTGTGTAGTTAAAAATACATTTTCAAGGTGAATTGATGATTTGCGCTGCTATTTACATGTACATGTTTCCTAACCAATTCAGCAGCCAGGACTTCTGAGGTACAACACTAAGCTTCCTCTGATTTGTATAACTGAGTCACATGTGGGCAGAATACCAAGTACAAAAGATCAAGTTCAAAGATAGAACAGGTCTATCTACTGGGGAAAATGACATATTATTATTATTATTATTATTATTAAAATTAATTTAATTTAATTCATTATAATAATAATAGTACATTATATAAACAACATTATATAAAACTCAACTAAGTATTATCTATCTAACAATGTGTGTTTTAATTAAAAGTACCAAGTAGTAGAAAATAGTCAGAAGACAAAGACAAAGAGTCTTTATTTGCATTTATGCCATTTGTCTTCTTTTTTAATAATTAAAGTGTTTGGAATGTAGCTTTAGATTTGTCAGAGTACATCTGCTTGTTTTCCATAGTGTCCTGCACATCCTTTACACTTGAAGTGTGTGTGTGAGACAGAGAGGGAGATATGGGGCTGGGGGGAGGGGGGTGGAGTGGGGGATGACTGAAGTGCTTTTAAGTTTTATCTTCTTCTCATCATTCCACTCTCCCCCTCGAAAAGAATGAGAGGGGAAAAGAGAAGTGTCTGCAGCAATTGCCCCTCAGACTAAGTGTGTGCGTGTGAGTGTGTGTGTGTGTGTGTGTGTGTGTGTGTGCATGTATATGATCAAGTGCGGCATGAGTGATCGTCTGACACCAAACCCAGTGAGACCCCTTTGTCTATATTTTACCTCACCACCTCCTTTGTCTTCCTGTTCTTCCTTTCTTTTGTTCGTATTTATTATTTTGCCATCTCTTCTCCACACTTTAATCCTCTCTCTCTCTCTTTCACACACACACACACACACACACACACACCATCTTACACACGTGAACACATCCAGCAGCCTCTGCTGTAGCCTCTTTCTAAGGTCAGAGACTGTCGTAAAATGCGTGTGAGCCCCCTGGGACCTTGCCCTTCCATCTTTCCCTCCTCCTCTTCCTTTATGCTTTTAAGACATGGAAACCACAGTAACCACGACAACTCTCAAAACTCAAAATTACTATCTGCTCCTGTAAGTGTGTATGAGCGTGAGCAGCTGTTTTGAACTGAAATCACGTAACATACATCTGTCGTGGCTTTGTTTACACACAGAGAATTCCCCCTCTTAACATGGTCTCTATAGTAACCTGCTTTAGTAACTTGTGGAACAGAGAAAGCCGGGTAAGGTCAAACCGTGATTCAGCTGAAACCCTGTAACCACAGTTCTGTTCTGTGGATCTCTACTTCTACAGTATCACTTATGGTTTATAGTCCAAAATTATTTGGAGACAAAGGTGAAGGCATTAGTACCTAGCTACCTACCTACCATACTACTAGAATATACGTAAAACCCTTTGTCTCGATGCATGCTCAATAATCCAGGTAAGGAAATCCTAGAAATTTGATTCTGTTCATCTGGACAAGGTTTCCAAGTGGGAGAAATATTTCCAAACGCATCCAAGTTTTCTCTTCAGACTGATTATTTGGTAAAGGATTAAACAAAAAAATTTACTTTTTGCATCGTCATGCTTTAATATTTGGTGCATCCATAGGAAAATGTAAGAGTTAAAGTACCTGCATCCCTATAAAAGTAAGCCTTATGTCTAATTCACTTAACGTAATACTGAGATTTTGTTGCTGTAGCTCATCAAAGTGTTTATTAACCTCTCCCACTAACAGTTTAGGTTCGTCTGGATTTAACTTCCTCAGACACCAGTGAAACACACAAAATCCTCATTTAAATACAATCACCTCCACCATATTTGCACCTTTTGTCAATCACACAATTTTTCTTAGTAGATCACCACAAAACACCTACAAATGACTAGTCACTATTGGGATCTTAGTAAATCAGAGTCTTCAGTTATTTATGGCTGAAATCAGTTTAATAACATTAAGAATATTTACATTTTCATATTGTGATTGTCCCCAAGTGGTTTTAAAGTGAGTTGCTCATTAAAGTTAGAGGTTCTTTGGAGCACACTGGTAGCATAATGGTTTTCGTTCATGCCACATAACCTCAGCGTCCCTGACTCGAGTCCTGCTGGAGACATTTGTTGTCTCTCTCTCTCTCCCAGCGTTTCATGCCTCTCTGCTGTCACGCTATCATACTAAGGACCTTTATCATCATGGCCGCCCTAATAAAAGTGATTAAAGTCACAGACTCATTGTCATTTATTTGGTAAGAGGTGCTAAAAGTGAAAGTAAATGCACCTGTAATGTTGTTAATATTCCCTCATTTCACAACTAAACTATCAGTCCACACCACTAAAGAAAGTGTGGTAGGTAAAAGGAAGCAGGAGGCCAGTCTGACAATTAAAGTTTGGTTCATGTTCTACATAAACTGAACTAACCTAAACGCCCACAGGGCTTTCTTTATAACACTTCTTATTATCTGCTTATTGCTCAAAATCTAAATTTTATTATTATTATTATTTTAATAGTATGCAAACATATAATAATGTTTCAGCATTCTCTAATGCAACATATTTGAATAAAAATAAAGAATAAACATTGCAGTCAACTGAAATAAAATAATTTTCCAGAAGAAAGTGGAAAACTATAACAAAATGAAACTTTTATTTTAATAAGGGAAGATAACACGAATAATATTTTTTCAGTACATTGTTTCATTAGAGAGCGTTTGTGTTATGCCGTGCTCTGTCTGCCTGCTGTCAGCTGCAGTCTTGGACATACGTTTCAAACCCCTGTGTTGGTATAATCTACAACTTTTGGATGACAAGCAGCTTGACAATATGGGACAAGTCTCAACTTATTTGGTAAACTGGCACAAGGTAATGTATTTTTAGGTAATACAGCACCTGTGGCATCAAAATCAAATGAAAGGCATGAAAAGATAATAGGAGTGAACAAGCAGCGCAGTAAAACACAATCATCAATCTATTAACTGAGACTGGTTTGTCAACCAGGGTCAACCAGATTGTGTGACACTATACAAATAATGTCAATATTGATACACTTGATATAAAATTCAAAGCTCAGTGGGCTGTAAACAATAATTAACACACACATTAATAATAACATGTAGGCTATAGGTAAAGCTGTAACATGAGGCCTGAAAAAAATCCACACAACACTGATCAAAACCATGTATCCATGATCACAGATACAGTGCAATATACCCTTTCACGTCAGCGTTTGACCTTCTAGGACTGGTTAGATAGGGGCATCATTAAAAACCTTTGGTAGAGATTATCTCTGCTTACCTGTCGGTGCTGTCTGTGTCACAGGTGGATTGCACAGCACCTCACCACATCAAGATAAGTTAGAGAGCATAACTCTACTAAAGAAATCAAAAAAGTGTTTGTTTTAACCATAAAGTATTTATAATAAAGTGGTCAAATATTCAGTCCTGTTTTTTGAATGTGTGAGAGTCTTAGCTAGTCTAAAAGAAATGTACTGTGCATGTTAATGAAGCTTATAGTTGAAAGATATTATTTTTCACAACACTGGTCACTGAAAACTCCTAAAACTGAAACTTAAATAAGCTAAGATGAAATAAAAATCAAACCTCTGGTGAATCTACTTAAAACTAATAGAAAAGATCTTTCAGCAGAACTCCAAGGTGTTTTAGAGCCAGATGAGATCTGTAATTTCGTGTTCGGGGTCTACACCAGGGTCTCCAACCAGGGTCTCCAACCAGTTGGATATGTGTGGATTGCAGACTTCCAAAGGAAGAGAGCCTTCCTCTGGATGTCTGAATTCTATACCCTGTCTCTACGTGCTGAGGACATTTCAACCTTATATGTGATGTTATTCTTTCAGGAACGTCTCAAAGCTTATGACTGTAGAACCTTTTGTGTAAAGAAGGGCACCAGCAAGCTTAGGACTGGCAGAGTACATGTTTAACACTTTTACTTGTATTGCTATCAATGTAATTCTACTGCTCTTAGCATGTCATAGTGCTCTGTGTCAAACACAGATATTTTGTGCTTTGGTCATGAATTAGGAACCTCGACAGCACTTTCGAAAGGTTGTGTGTGATTAGACTTCTGCTCCTTTAGCACATACTGACATCAATTTGTGGAGAACAGAAAGACTAGAAAAAAGAGAACAACCTTCAGTTTGAAAAATGAGTGAGAATGAAATGATGTGTTAGAGACCAGTGAGGGAGAATGGAGGGAATGGCTTTACCTGCTGCACCATCTATGTAAGCTACTTCAAGGCTGCAGTGGGAGGCTGAGTTTTAGAAGAGAGACAATAAAAGATGAGATATGAAGAGACACTAACAGTGGAGGTGACTAGTGGAGGTGAGCACAAAACTGCTCTTTGTACATGTACATTTACATACACATAATGTACAGTATCACAGCATTAATGGAATAAATGGACAGAAGTTGAAGAAAAAGGAGTAATTGTGCATTTCCTCGCAACTACAAATAACAAAGTGAGGAGAATAGAACAAAACTGATAAGACAGTAGAAAAAGAAAGGCCAGGCAGGAAGAAAAGTTTTTCAAGAGCAATAATATAAATCTACCCAATTTACTCTGTCTGTGCATCTGTGTCTGTGTGTGTGTGTGTATGTGTGTGTGTGTATGTGTGTATGTGAGTGATTGTGGGCAGCGAGGGTCCACTAAAAAGGACCTATGTGGCACATAACCAGGCGTGGACCCACAATATTACCACCGGGATCTGTCTGTGTGTCACAGTTGCTCACATACACACAGTTGGCTACAAGCGTAAAGGGGACAGGGACACTATAGCAAGCCTTTAATGAGAACTCTGATGTTCTCTTAGTGGCCTACTCCTTGAGTCACAGCTTCATTTAGGGGTGTGTATGTATGTATGTGTGTGTGTTTGAGAAAGAGAGAGATTTTTATGGTTTATTCACACTAGGGAGACATGCATGTGGTGGCCAGAGCCAATTGGACATGGCTGAAAGATTTCTTTTGGAAATGAAAATGGGGGAAAAAGGAAGGAGGGGAAAGAAAAAGACAAAACTGAGGAAAGTTATCTATAGAGTGGGCGAGAGACAAAGACCAAGAAAGAAAGGGAGAGAGAGAAACCCTGTAATCACATTCATTATGTATTCTCATGGTGAAAAGAGGATAGAATGACCATGGTGGAGGATACGTCTTTGTAATAGGGACCATCATTATTTTAAGAAATAATTATCAAAGCTGTTCTTTGAAATAATAAAACCCTTCTTCTCTTTGCCTAGATGTGAGCAGGAATAGAAGTTAGATGGCCCACATTTCACAGATCCAGCAGTGAATTTTAACCCTGCAACAAGAAACTCAACCAAATCCCCTGAAGAAAAGAAACACTGATCCTCCTTCTGCCACATGCCACACAAACCTAGATACAGAGGATAAGAACGGGGTATAACCTTTTCCAGAAATGTGTGTTTTCCAAGCTCTGAGGTTTTACACTTCTTAAAGAATACATTTAGTGAGTTCATTTAGTAGTACAAATGTGCATTTATTCTGGTAATATCATTCAGACTAATGAAGTAGATCTAGTACAGCGAGAGCATTCAGTGATACCAGGTGCTATTCCAGTGAATATACGTACAAAAATACTAATATGTACTGTAACTGTGAATTTTAAAGTAAATAGTAAAGTTCTGTGGAAGATAAAAATGTGCTTTATACTGTACGTATTAAATTCCACTTTAACCTGTGTTTAACTGTGTCAAAAGTAAAAAAAAACGCAGTCTGGGTTGAATCTCTGTGTGTATCTTGCTGAGAATAGAAGATATTTGATGAGAAACAGTGTTTCTCAACTTAGTTTGAAAGCAAACTTTCAGGCTGAAATCTGCTGACTTTTCAGACGTTCATTTTATTCATCATTTTATATACCACAGTTAAATAAAAATTATTTTGAATGAATAAAGTGATTTTGCCTGAATAAAAATAAGACAATCTCTGTTAAATTGGTGCTTCTATAATTGTGTCAATGGATAAATGTTACTTAGTGTACAATTTTACCATGTTCTGTGAGTGACAAGAGAAAACATTAATATAAGCTGAAAATTCTGAATTATGTCTTATCTTATCTTATACTTACACCATAACATGTTAAAAAAGATAAAAACCTCTAGGAATGAAGGTATCACAATCCACCATGAGAACAAAACTTAATGAGAAAAAGTACAGAGGCCATACAACAAGATACAAACCTCTCATCAGCAGAAAGATTCAGAACTAGGTTGGAATTTAGAGGTTTTCTGGACTGATGAGAGGGAAAAAGTGGTGGGCCTAACATGATAAATCTATCACCAGACTTTACTCCCAGGTGTATTTTCACCTGCTCAAGAGAAGACTGAAAGAAGGAAACGCCCAAAACTGTCAATTAAAGAGAAAAAAAAGGAACTTGATGCACAAACAGTGCTGGTGTGTGTGTGCACACTGGGCAGGCACACAAGTGGAAGAGGGGACATACCTGTGGGATGTATGGTTGTTGGACTGTCTAACATAAATGACAGAGGCCTTCACCTGGCTCAGGGCTGTTGCTACGTAAAAGATTTGCACCTAATTATATAGGTTCAAATCTGCACCCATGTTTTGTTTTATGTTTTATTTCAGCCCAATTCAACTGAGCTTTGCGAGTGGTTTTCAAACCTGCAGCATTTCTCTGTTTCAGCATGTTCTACTGAGTCTCCCTCAGCGAACCCTTTGATTTTACAAATTTCTGGTGTAAGCCTGTTTTGGTTTGGCAAGGGAATATTTTGCTGGTATCTGTGTTAAGTACAATAAGAAATAACAGTCAAAGGAGAAAACTGTTGCTTCGGAACATCAACTTTCATTCATTCCTGTCATTGTAAATGATAAAACAATGCCTCCCCTTTTCTTCACCTTCCCCTTTCTATTCATGTTCACAGTATATTCCTCTCTTTCTCCTGCCTTACGTCACCACTATATACTGTACACCACCATCTCCCATCAACTCCTAAATCCTTTTCTCTCCCTCCTTCCTGAATAAAATTCCTAGCTTCACAGACCAAAACACTTCTTTTCTTATTTTGAACAAATTAGGAGATGATCCAACACACAGATTCCCCAGGAACCCCAGTTCTCCCAGCATGCTGCAGAGAGTAAAAGTTATGATGCAATGTTGAATGGCTGAGCAGAAATAAGAAGACCATAATAAAAGATGGATCAAATAGTTTCCTTTTTCTTGTTCATGCATCTTGTTCATGGAGATTCAACCAGCTTTATTTCTGGGCGTCTTAAAGAAACATGCCTCTTACTGTAATTAAGATTAGCTAGCAGGAAGTTGAGCTTGGGGATTATAATTATTTCTGTCCTGACTCTGGAGATTTATTTTTCTTTATTTTAACTATGCAGTCCTGAACTCTTTAACAACTATTACTACACTTGAACATGTGGGATCTTGTATCCCAGTCACACCAAAGCCCTGTAAATATGTCTTTTTTAAACAGATGCTGTTGGTTTGAAAACATCAGTACTCATAAAAGTGGCTGTGGTAATAAAACAACTAAGCCAGCATTACTTGTTACATTTACTTTCTGCTTTGCCACATTGTGCAGTGAGGATACTGGCCTGTAATAGTCACACCTCACTATAAGAACTCTCTGTTGTTGATGTTGAATTCAGTCAGGTTTCATTTTAAGTCAGCTTCTTATCTGATCTATACAAGTGATTGCCTTTGTAAATTTTTATACCATTAAAAAATTGCAGCAATAGTTTTTAATTATTTCCAATAGTTCCTCTTCTCTGCTCTGGATTCATGTACAATTGTGTGGGCTGACAACCAAGAGAACACCAGCAGTGTGTATTACTCAGTGATACACGTGTTATATCAGTGCATAGACAACACAATTTTCACATTTCCTTTAACCACAGCTTTAGAAAGGCAAAATGAGTCAGTTAAACCTATGATATGTAACTTTTTTTTTCAAACTATGAAACTCTCCCATGACACAGACTCACAGAACAGCACCCTCAGCAGTACAGAGATGTAGGTTTAGGTAAAGGCGACAAAGCAAGGCGCCCTCCCCTAACCAATCAGAGAAGGTCAAACTCATCTTGACATAAAAAGGGCACCCTGTACGTTTAGGGACTAAGAGACACCATTGACTTTGATCATGAATGTATGATTGGATCGGACAGCGGGGTTGTTGCAATGGGACAGTAATTGTATTGAGCCCATTTTCATTCCACAGTCTCACATAATGACACTGCCAACTTTGCATTGGTTCACTGATGCAAAAAGTACCCTTTGGCGTTGGTAGTGAGACGCCAAGTGGGAGGATGCATTTTTAAGAAGCCCAGTGTGTTGAAAGAAGACCTTCCAGGAAGTACTAACACAATGGTTTAACTTTAACCTTAAGTTTTTGTGCTTAATCCCAACCCAGTTGTCCGTGATGTTTTCACACTGTGACTGGTTGATGAAGAGAACCCATGCAGACATGAGGAGAACGTGAAATTAAAATGATTATTTGGATTCAGAAAAAGGGAAAAGCAATAGAATGGAAAACAACAACCCATATTTTTCTACCATCCCAGTAGAGACTTAAAGAAGTTGAATTAAGATCCTAATTTGGGATTAGACGACACACTCTGCCCTCACATTTATCTGGAAGTGGTATGTTAATGTGGCTGCTCTCTCAGAAGTTTTTAAACTTCTTTCAGAGTGTAACAAAATAAATTCTCTGTGATTTGTCAACCCTGGCACTCGATAAGACGTCACATTGTTAATTAGAAGAGGAAATACCGGAACAATCTGTAAAATGTTTTCCATTTAAAGCCTGGCAAAAATTTGATTAAGTTCAGGTGATGGTTTCTGATTTTCTAACAGAGCAGTAAATGACATCCTGAGTGGGGGAACTGTGACATCACTGAGAGAAAAAACATTGTTCCCCTGTTTACTGCTGTTAAGGCACAACTGAAGGTTATGTTGTTATACAGTATGTGAATGATAGACTAAAAATGGAATGTGTATAAGCAGTCAAAGAGTGAGGTTATGTAAAAAACTAATAAAAGAAAATAATTATTTGAAAAATAGAGACTTGGAAGTGGAACCATTCGCAAGATTACAAAATGACCACATTTTATTTTATTTTTCCTATTTTTATATGATTCATGCTATTTATTCCATATTAATGGTACTAATATACAGTATTTAGAGAACTCAGTCTAAACGTCTTAAAGACAAACTGTGTAAGCAAGTTGATAAGACTTATTTTTTTACTAATGGAATTAATGTAACTTGGCTTTGAAATGTTTGGCCATGACCAAGTTTGTAATGTCCAACAGGATGACCTCTATCAATGTTTCCACTGAAATCTGTCACAAACTAATGGACAGTCATGACTTTGACATTACTTTAAGTGTTCTCCTCTAACACCACCCTTTAGACAGAATGTTAACTGTGCTCTGAAATATGCTGAGTATATTTTTTCTTTCAAGTTGATAAGCTCTTTTGATACATTTTTACAACCCCATGGCCGTCAATTAATTATAGTTTATATTGCAGTTTGGGCCCCACGAGGCTGTTAGAATAAAAAAAAAGTTCTGTATGGTGTCCAAGCTGTTCAGCACTCATGTGGGTTGTAATGAACACTAAGGCCACTAGCAGAGTTTCATTATCTTTACATACACTGTATGATTTCTATGGTGTCTGGAGACGCAGTCCCGTTGTTTAACGATAGCAAACCCCTGATCTCAGTAAGATTAGCTGATGAGACGATGAAATCTGTGCCCCCCCATGCTCTTCTTCATCCTCTTCCTCAGTTCCTTTGTCAAGCTTTACCTCTGCCTTGTTAATAACTGCTCGATTAAGCTGCTCACTGCACTGTTAGTGGGGCGTTCAATAACACACAAGGGTCAGCGGCACTTGAAAAACATTGCCTGCTATTAGTAATTATAGTTAAAGGGTTTTTGGGTATAGCGGGTTTAAATGCCAGCATGGGGTAACAGTTTTCAAACCTCATCAACGCATTTGCTTGTTCTCTTCGGGGGGGGGGGGGGGGGGGGGGGGGGGGGGGGGGGGGGGGGGGGGGGGGGGG
>JAUYWH010000001.1:24702881-24714911 GCA_034779795.1 Ctenopoma multispine
CCCCCCCCCCCCCCCCCCCCCCAAGCCACATCCTCTTTTCCCTCTGTCTTCTTTCACCCATCCTTTATGCTGGAGTTTGGGGCTGCTGATTAAGTAGATGTTGCTGGTAATGAGCCATGAGGACTAAGTGGGATTGTCAGAAAGAGAGAGACAGCGGGAATTATTGTGCTTGGGCATCCACAAGTGCAATAAGTCAAATATGAGAAGAAGAGATGAAAAGGAGGAAATCCCAGATTCAGATTAATCCTTATTTTAGTGCAGTTATTTTCCATTTGAGTGTTACTATCTTCATTTTCTCTGTAATTGGCTAATTTTAGACCTGCTTATGATTTGACTACTGAAACTATGACACTTAAAAAACCTTGACTAAGAAAATTGGCTGAGTTGTGCTTTTGTGTGTCTGTACATGTCTCTGTCTTCTTCTTTTATGTACCTCTAATGGATTATTACTATTAAGGTTCTGCTAATGCAGTGTGATATTTTCATGAATTCACTTGAATAAAGTTGCATTTTGCTATAACAAGCACAATGATCTACATTTATGAAAAATAGAGAATATTCTCTCTGCTGGTGGTGTAAAAATATTTACTGATTCATTTAATTGTTGAACTGGTTTGCAGTGTGCCACAAAACGTTTAATGAGACAATCGCTAAAACTATTATTAATATTATGTTCATCAGTCCCATAAAGTTAATCATATTTGTCAAGCTGTAACTGAGATATGTGGCGACCCTGTTCAGTAAAGCATAAATATATGAAAAATATTTGTTTATGAATTAAAAGATCATTTTAATTTAATTTTATTTATTTAATTTAAATGCCAAATAAATAAATATATTGGTTACCCTGTAGCTGTGCTATAGTTTAAAGACTCAACTAATAGTTTATAATTTTGGGTTCATACATTGGTTTACTGTGCGGAAGCAAGCCAGCTGATATCATCATAAAGTGAAGACACACTCAAAATGCAGACAGACTAAGAAAGACAAATGCGGAATGTAAAAGCCAGAAAACCCAGGATCCCGTGTTCTTTCTTTTCTTCCCTCCTGTCTGTTTTTTTTAATCACTCATTAATGAGTTGGCACTGCTCCAGAGACAATCATTAAATTAGGGAGCAGGATTTATTTCTTTATTTATTCCTGAAAACACACACACACAAACTATTCAGCTGTCTTTTGTTTGTTTTAATTCGACTTTTATTCTTCATGATTTCTTTTATTAATTAACGCTGCCCTTACAAATTCACTTCCTGTTACAATATGTCATACACCTCTATTCACATACATTAATTTCCACATAATTCTATTTTTAGATGTATGCAAAAGAATAAATGTCAGCTATATTTTACTGTTAGGTTTGTGTTATATATCTGATTAAAAAATGGAGTACAAAAACAAAATGAACAGAATTTTAATATAAGATATTGTGTTGTGATACAACTCAGACTTCTGTTTTCTGCAGAAAGTCCAAGCTGGGACCAGATAAATCAAATGTATACATACATGACGTATTAGTTAAACCAGAATATGTATATTAATGTAAAATGACAACAGACTTCCCGACTTCACTGAGGAGCCACAGTGACTTAAACAAGTCTCGTATTAAAAATCCTTGGGCCTCTGCAGTGATTTGTGTGTTCGTGTGTGAGTGAGGAGATGCTTGTGTGTGAGAGAGTCTCTTTGTCATCCACTTTGCTTTTTAAATTGCATGGCTTCATTACAGACATTAGTGCATTAACAAACAAAATCCTCTCAACGTGCACATTAAAAACACTGCATTCCCACCTCGATGCACAATCAAGGCCATAAAACAATATGTTACAGCCCTGACTAATTACCAGTGTGAAAACTTTCATAATTGAATAGCGCCCCTTAACCAATCCCGCTTGGCCAGAGTGTATTAAAAGAGGCTCTTCTCAATTTGAATTTGTCAAAGAAAACAAATAAGATAGTTTGCATGGAGCGATCTGTCTGTAGTCAGGTAATAAGGTGAGGCTCACAACCACTTTGTTGTTTGGGTGTTTGCTAAATGAAGCTCATTAGCAATGGGAAATTCTACAGAGAACATCACTAAATTATACTGAACCCCAATTATGCGCAAATAAATGTACAAAAGCACATTGGAACATGCAAAAACATACAGATCAAGGTTTACAATTTTATAATTAAGTTATACATGGGGTTTTTCTTGATGAA
Source organism: Ctenopoma multispine (assembly GCA_034779795.1). Classification (NCBI taxonomy): domain Eukaryota; kingdom Metazoa; phylum Chordata; class Actinopteri; order Anabantiformes; family Anabantidae; genus Ctenopoma; species Ctenopoma multispine. The sequence continues at coordinate 24,705,078 of JAUYWH010000001.1, forward strand.
CTGAAGGGTCAAATCTGAGAAAGGTCAGGTTTTGCTTTTTTGATGCTTTATAGGATAATAATTTATAGTGGCAGAAATGGTCCGGAAGAAGTCATAAATTCCATAATCCATAGTCATTACGGAGAGAAAAACCTTTTTCCATCCATTTCTTGAGAGTGAAAAGTAATATAAAAATGCTTTAAACAAAATATGATTACCAATTATAAAAACGAGGTCAAAAAACAAACAAACATGCTCTTAATGAAAAAAAGTAGCATAAATGTATGTGTATTTACATCTGGGGATTTGGCAGGAAGTTGCTAGACAGACATGAGCAGAATTACTTGTGCATGTCACAAATGTCATGCCAAGCCATGGAACAAAAAGTATTGACCTTCCAAACTTTTTCAAGATCACAGCAACGACTCATATAGAAAGTCACAAGATCCAAGAAAAACATCGAAACTGTAGGCCTCTCTCACCTCAGTAAAGGTCAGTTATCATGACTCCACTATCTAAACTGTCTTGTCTGAATACTACCACAGTTGGATAAGTATGTTTTTTTGGAGAAAGTTCTATGGACTGATGAGTCAAAAGTTGAACTGTTTGGAAGACAGGGCTGCTGCTGGCATAAACCAAAAGCCAACTAACCAAACATCACACATAGAGCCAAATGGACATGCCAATAAAACGGTTTAGGAAAGCTTTGCTTTTTCAAGGCTATGGCATCCTGCTATGATTGAGAGAAACATGAATTCCACTGTCTTTCCTGAATCCTGTTGAGTTGAATTTCAACACAACTGGGCTGCGCAGCTCAGCAATAGTTGTTTTCCGATAAAACTGGAACCCCAAACTTCTCTAGAGCTGTATAAAAAACACAAAATTCTGAGTTAGTTGGCCCTGCCACCTACCTAGTACAAAGTCGAGGCAATGTCTGTGTAATGTGTGATTACAGCAAGTAAATGTCTAGAGAATTCACAACAAGCAAATAGCTGTTCCCTTTAGTCAATTGCTGAACACAACACCAAGAAGTATGGGAAGTATTTATCAATTTATCTATAATATGAGATTCATACAAAAAGAGAATAAATCATTTGGGGTTGAAGATTTGTACTGTACTGTACAAATCTTCAACCCTATATGCGTAAAAGATGTTAAAACAAAATAATAATTTTTCACTTTGTGAGTTGTAGAGGACGACAGAGCCCATATTTTGTAATAGAATATATTAATAATTGAAGTGGGGAGAGTATCTGTTTCTGCTTTCTTAAGCATCAAGTTTACTAAAAATATCCATTAATTTTCAGAATAATTAAAAATAATTTTGCTTAGACACGTATCTCCACTCATGTTTCCCCATCCCTATTGTAATGAATTAAAGTGGGCACCACCTGCCACAACCAGTGCTCATGAACATAACATCTGCTGAAGTAGAACCACAGACCAAAAGACTGTGTTCTGCTTAACTCAATGTTGCTGCCTCACATTGTGTGTAAAGTTACTGTTTTTATTAATCAGCATTAACCATACCATAAAATTATTTAACAATGCTCAAATTGAAATGTGTTACTGCAAGAGAACAGAGAATGCTGGTTGTGCCAACACAAACAACGTATGGGTATATTTTACAGGAAGGTGATCTTAGGAAAGAATTAGAAAATTAAAAAAGAAAGAGGAAAGATAAAATGAGGTGGAAAAACAAATAATGAAAAGGAAATAGCATGAAATGGTAAAAGGGAAAATGAGTGTTGGGGAGAGAAAAGAGGAGAAAAGGTGTGAAAGGAAAGAGGGGACATCCAGAGAGGAATAGATGAGATGAACAAAAGAGGAAGTTATTATGGCTCAGCGTGAGCCTGATGAAAGAGCTATGATGGCTGAGGCAGATGGAGTTCCTCTCCCAAATGAACAAGTCAACTTGATGAGGAATGCAAAGTGAAATACATGCTCCTCTGAGACTGCTGCTGTACAAATCACGCTGGCTGGACTTATTAATTTCTCTGAAGTACCACATTGGGCAAATTCGTAACGAGTCCTCAACAAAATACTGCAGATCATTCAAGAGTGTCCAAGAGTGTCTTGAACATACACGGCTACTTCCAGAATTATCTTCATGGGTGTTTCCTTATCTGCTACCTCTGTTGTAGTTTCTTAAAAAAATACAATGATGAGAAACGACATGGTCCCACTTCAAGACATTCCTACAATTTGGTTTGAAGTTGTAAGCAACTTGTTTTTAACACAAAATAATCTAAGTAATTTATTCTCTCTTATATCGTTATTTATTATATAACCAGGGAGATTTTTCTTCCTTTTTTTTAATATTTTAATTTTCAATTTATGATGGAGTGTGACAGAGAGGGCAGCACCACAAGTGAGACAACAAAATAAAACCTGTGTTTCAATGCAGAATTGCAAACAGTGATGACAACTAATGTTAATCAGTCTGAATTATATATGTGGTTTAGTGCACAGAGCCCTGACATCCAGTATAATGGTTTTCTTTTTTTTCTCCTGTTACAATCTCTGTTTCAAGATTTGCGTTTTGTTTTACCGATGTCAAAGAGCGTTATCATAACGGTTTTACAGCTGAATTTAATTTTATAGCTGAATGTCTCTACTTTCTTAATGTTCAACACCAGTTCCAGTACCAATTAATCAACACTGATTAATTGGTACATTAAGCAATACTTTGACACCAGATGTGTCTTTAAAGTATATTCTTCAGTGACATCTCCCATGTGAATTTCTGGCTTACAAAACTTTGTAAGCCAGAAATTCCTAAAATCTCATTGGATATTTTTAATTTATTATCTTTTACAGTCTCAATGTTCCTTATTAATTGTATATTCATAAATGTGTAATAGCAACGTTTAGTTGTAAGTTAAATTTTAGTAATATTTTGACAAATATGTCACAGTATAATGTCTTGAATAATGTCCTAGCAATTAATCTTGATAATATTATAGTAACATGTATAAATGTAAAATAATATGTATAATTTTATAATTGTTAATATTTATATGTTTTTGTATTTGTAAACTGGCTATATTTAGGCTCATCCCCTCAGTCAAAGCATTTTGCATATTCTTTTTCCATTTGATCTGTGTGTATTACAGACTTTATTAAGGAACACTGTGGAGTATATACTGCTGGAATTTTTAAGAACTTACGGATAATTTGTGCAAAAGAAAACTGAACAAAATATGTGTCACAGTAAGGTCTTAAAAGCCAGTGTCAACTATACTTTTTGCCTAAATACATTCTGCGATTAAAACAAAAGCAAAATCCTAAAAAGTGTTTTTTTTTTCTTTATTATTTAGTTTTAGTGTTTGAAAATGTTTTACAGTCTTGCCTTACAGTCAACCCCCTCCAGCTTTGTTTCAGCATTAGAAACAGTGACAGCGCTTTCCTTCTAGCAACATCGTGTTCATGGATAAATGGCTCAGTATGTAGTGTCATTTTCTTTCCGGATTATTTAGTTTTGTTCAAATATACAATTGGATGGAAACTGTCCTGTGAACTAAAATATATATAGATTATAATGTATAACCAGACAGCACCGTGCAATCATATTGATAAAGCAAATGTTAAGAGAATTTCTAATGTTTGCAGCTTTATGGTAATTTTAAAGACAATAAATTCTGCAGAATAATTTAAAAACTTGATGAATCACTTTTTAAATGCACCCAAAAGCAATATGCAGTAAATGTTAGTACAAACAATACTAGCATCTCATTCTTTTTAAATTAACTAACTTTGTGCAGAGACATCTCACTACTTTACACATTTGGCCAGTAGAAATGCAGGTGCACCCATGCACAGATGTGCACAGACATTACAATAATAGAACTGTATGTATGATAAACAGCAGTTCAGTGGCAACAGGAACTACTGGCCCTGTCGAAAATGCAACACTCAAGATAGATGTTTCTTGTTACATAGCTCAGTACATTAAAAATTTACATTTAACATTTATGTTGCAGCTGATTCAATTTTGTCCATCAACTGAAAGTGAAGCAGAAAACATCAGAAGCATCTGTCTCTCTGTCTGAATCTGGCCTTTACTGTTGCTGGGGATCCAACCAGAACTTCTCAAGTTCAGTATTTGCAATTTTGAACTTGAGAAATTCTACTTTCAGTTTAACATCAGTCAGCACTGGCTGTTTTTAACTAAGAAAATTAGTGGTGTAAAAAAAATATATATATGGAATTTAATAATAGATGTTAAAGTTCAGCAGAAATGGGCCCAAATAGCTGAAAGGCCCGAAAGAAAACAGGAACACTCACCACCTCCGACTTTCAGTCTTCAAAAAGCAGCATGTCTCTTCTTGTCTTTCTGCCAGTTTGTTGGTGACTAACCCTAAATCTAATTTAATACATTGTTCCCTCAGCTAAAGTAAATGACAAGATCAAAATTAAAATTGCATCAATGTTTCAACCAATAAACAACCGTTTTCTCGACAGACACCAACAACAAATATTTGACCAAATGTCTGGGCAGTGGGCTTGAAACTCCACATAAGCCCTTACACCATTACTTATTCAGGAAGTTTATTGGTGTGTTAATAATTGATCACCTAATTAAGGGGAAGTTGGGGAGATATGGGGCTGAATGCCTCTTTACCAGTGGGCTTTTGGTAAGTGCATGGTTTGGTGGAGCACGACAGAGAGGCGCCAATGAGAGTAACTTCTGACCAGCGCGTAAAATTCCTTTTCGTACAAATTGACGTGAGGACATGATACACTAAAGAGGAAAGTACAAACTATCAGTTCTGCGCACTTTCAATCAGTTGAGTTTCTTTACAGTTTTTAAATTAGTGCTTCTGCATTTCTGCTTGATCAGCTTTATCAGATTTTACACTTTATTTCAAAGGTGTTGTTTTGTGTTATCCATTGTTTATTTCAGGGAAAGCATCTAGAGCAGGACACATACGACATAATAATATATTTTTACAGTCTTAATAGTAATAATAACAGATCAAAAACTATTCAGTTTTATTTTGATGATGGGTAGTGAAAGTAGTTATTTGTTAAGATTTGTAAAAAAGAGACATGTAGTAGTATATAAGGCAGATTTTGGATAATTTATTTATCTATACAAAGAGTCAGATATAGGGGAAAGGAGGATCTGCTGAGAGATGTCAGAGGAGGGACAAACAGGTACAATTCTGCTGTTGATAAATCAGCAAATTTAAATTCATCCACTACTGAATTGGAACGACAAAAATACAGAAACAAACAATAAAATCTAATTGTTGTATTTTATAAAATGTGTTCACATATATATGACCACATTTGCAAACTGAAAAAGTGAAGAGAGAGGTTACAATGTCAGATACAATCCATGAGTGAGGAATCAAAGCCTGTTCACTTTGACTCACAGTATAGAAACATAATTACAGAACAGGCCTTTAAAATGACCGTGTGAATCAATTTTTTTCGAGGATTTCTAACACTGTTCAAGAGGTTTTCAATATTTCAAACCTATGTAATTAGTCAGAGGAGGTGTACCCAGTTATTTAGTTTCATATTTATTTAATATTTAATTTAATTTCTGTTTCTGGATATACAGACGTTGACACCTTAAAGCAAAACTAAATCATGTATTTGCATACTGAACTGGATGAAGAAAGCTGTTAAAACTTAAAGTGATTTTCCAAACAGTGATGGTTGTATAAAGCACCATTTCCCTCACTCTCTCTGCGGGACTCGTTTTTTTTAGAGTGATGATTTCACTATCAGACCCAATGGATTCTCCTAGAGAGGCCTTTTAAGAATGCTGTCTAATGCCAACCATTCATCATCTTGTTGGAAAACACACGCCAAGCCAGCAGATAAAAGTGGCATTCATCATTCCATTTATCGTACATGAACATAAATATCAGCCATTTGGACCACACTTTTTATCCTACATGGCTTACAGTAGAAGCATTTTTAGAATGAGAGGCTCCAGTGAGACTGAGATCAGTGTTTTGTATCATGCTCTGCCCAGGGGTGTCTTAAAGATATATTTTTTTTATTTTTTGGTGTGTGTATTATGCACAACCTCAAGGGGCACACAGGCAACAAAACGCAGTCTGGGAGTTTGCTGTCAAGCAGCCCCAGTGTGAGACATTAATTTGAAACTATCAAAACAATTTTATACATAAAATGTGTTGATTTTTGTTAAATTTTTGTTAGGCAAATTGGTAAAATAATAACTCTTATTGTCAAAGGTTATCATCTTCATATCTATGCGTACAGAAATTGAAAGAAAAAAAAAAATACTGTGATAATCACTTGACACCTAATCTGAGTTAACTTTTCTTATTAGAAATATTCAAAGTTTCAACAATGATAGAAAACAAAATAACAAAATTAGAACAAGCAGTATATATTTACATGATCATATAAATTACTATTCAGTCATATCACATAACTGGAAGCAGCTGATTTTTTTTATATCTGTATATATGTAAAGGGTCATTATCAGCAAACATTAGTCCTGTGTTCCACTGAGACATTGTGTTTGCTAATTCAGGTTTATTAATTTAACAGGCCAACTGAGCGGTAGTATGCAAAAATAACTGACTTGCCAAACACCAGTCATGACACTACAGTGAGAATGGTCTATATGATTGTGAGATTTGGAGAATTAAAGCAAGTTGAGGCAACACTTTACCTCCACATGTTCACCCTCGGCCTCAAGATTCAGAGGATCTGAATTATGCAAATGCTACGTGCAGCCATATTTCTATGTGAAGACATAGATACGATGGGTTAGGACTGAAATAGAAAATTGCAAATGAAAAAGAAGGTGATTTTATTTTCTAGCATAAAACACATTTTTTGCCAAAACATCATAACTACACACTCACATTATTATTGTTATTATTTCATAAAAGTAACATGGCAAAGTCATGAATAAACACTATTAGTTAGCAAGTGGTTCTCATAGTTCACATGTTGGTTGTGTAGGGTAGGTGCATGTATGCCAGAGCGACACTGGCTAAATCACTATGACCATACTGTGGGTCTAAACATTACCAAAACTGCAAGAGTGTGGCCTTCTTGAATATCTATTGACAAATGTATGAGGAGGGACAGTGGTTCATGAACAGCACATATTTTGTGTGCTATGAATGGTGCTGCATAGGCAGAAACCAGTGAAAGTGCCCATGCAATAATAGTAATGTAATGTTTTGACTCATCACTATGTATTAAAACATCAATTGTTAGTGGAAACATTAGGTTGTATATTTACAGTCTTTCTAACTCAGTCTTTAAGTTTCTACACACAGTGAGCTGAAAGAGAAGTAGGCCAACTGTCAGCCAGAGGCACCTGAATGCAATATTTAAAAAGCAACTTTTTGTTAATAACAAAAGATCAAGTGAAGAAGCACCTCAACCTCTTCAGATTTGTAATAGTTAGGTAGGCCTGGAATTCTTGATAAATTGAAGGAGGAGGACCGCATACAGCCTTGCTCTTCTCTTTTATTCAGTCAACATAATATTGAATCAAAGCTGAAATGTTGGGCTTTAATTCAACATTATGTTGTTTGAACAGAGGACATGAAAAGAGCAAGTGTGTGTGCAGTCCTCCTCCTTCAAATATAACAAAGATGCCATACAAACATACAAATACCACGCCTTGATCATGGCTAATTAAATTTTTGGTTCATGTAATTTTTAGATTGTCCACAATTTAAATACTGCCCTCAACATTTAAATTTGAATTAAACTGAACATGCATTGAGTAAAGACAAACAACTCCATGTGCTCCACATAAAATAAAACTGGGGTAGAAATCTGGGACATTAGATGTTTAAATTACCCCAAAAAACATCAACTACAGAAAGGTGGCAAAGCGCAACAATAATAATTCCTACAGTCAGAGAGCAAATTATCAGCATTTAAAGTATGACATTTGAGGGTAAGAATTAGCTTCATGGTAGTCTAACAGTATTATAAACCTTTCTGTGCACCTCTTATTAGACAATGAAGATATAGAATTCAATAATAGAAAGTTAAAAGTATGTTTAACACAGAATTATTGTAATAAATGAGCAGTGGAGGAAAAGACTCATGGGAAACTTGCTTAAATGGTTTTAGTTTATCTTAGTCAGATACTATGAGTGTAGTTCAGTCAGAAGGAAAGAAAGTGTAATTGTTGAAATCCCAGTACAGTGAAATAGATCTGTGCAATGAGGTTCATTAAGAAAACATCAGAGGTCCCACAGCACCCATACTTCCTCAGTTTACTTTGTTTGGCATTTATTATTTTCACTTATTTAGTTGTTTTTTTATTTAGTTTAAGTGAATGTCATAATACCACAAGAGTATTTTTAAATGTCAACATGCTGAACTAACAGATTGATTTCTACTGTGGTTTTCTGGTGTAAAAGATTCAAAGAAACTTTTTTTTACTTTTAATTAGTTAGTAAATATTCAACTGGTAAGGTCACTATAAAGGACCATGTGTTCTCCTTTCTTTTTGCCCTCCTCTCTTGCACCTTCCTTCAAATAGTGAATTTGTTGTACTATTTTTTAAATGTGCTACTGAGCACATACAGTATAGCAAATAAAAACTGTATTAACATGGTCATTTGGCAGATTGTGACAACACAGGCAACTGAATGAAATTCATGGAAGTGGGAGATTCCACGACTATCAGTTAACTATTTCATGTACTCTACGAGTTCTAGATTGAGTTTATATTCAAATGTTAATAATACAGATGTAAATGGATCATTGGTATAATCCCTACATTATTACTTGTTAGTACTGTTAAAAGTTTGATAAGATTTGGGATTTTTGTTTCTACTACAGTCACTGAGCTGTTGCCAAAAAGGAATGATAGAATTGCAGCAGTACGACCACATCATAATATATCTTATTTAGTGTGAACAGACATGACATTACTATTTAACAGAAAGCCAATACTGGGCACAGCTATTTAGAACTTGATATGTAAATACAGTCTTAACTAATTAGGCATGGTTTTAACACGGCAGAATGAATGCATTCATTAATAAAACAAACAAAAAAGAATGGAACATTGTACTATAGTAGAAAAACAACTGTCTGCAGTCATCTAAACACACCAAAACGTGAAACCGTTAAATGAATCAATCAGTACAAACTGAATAGGTTAATTATCCAATATGCTTGATTAATTATTTTGATTAGAAAAAGAAATGAGCAGTGGGGTGGCATGGGGAGAAATATGAGCTTTCCAGTGTGAGAAGCAACATATCAATCAATACTCACTGTATAGGTTAATAGCTGCACTAATTGCCCAGCATTGGCTGATGGATGATGTGAAAGAACATGGCAGGCAGATGAGAACATGACAGAAAATGTGACGAATACATGAAGACACAGTTGGACTGTAGAGTAATAACAGATAAATATTTAACAAATCAGGACATTTGTGTATTTAGACAAATAAACATTCAGTAATGGTTGTTTGATAAATAAAAACAATTTCATATTGCTTAAAAAAGTGTTTTTTCTTCTGTTGTTTCTACTTTGCTAATCCTGATTATATCAGTTAAGCCAGGCTAAATAACAGAAATACTTTTCTGTACAGCATAATGCAGTGCACAGCAGCAGCAGCACAAACTATATCCTAAACACCTCTCTAAAAGAGTTTGAACTAAAACTGAATATTGTAACATTCATGAAAGAGGATTGCAGGACTGATGTACATTCTGCTAGAAGTAACTAATAAGCTGCCAATTAAGTGTATCTTAACACACACATATATAGATATATATATATAAAAAAAAAAAATTACCTAGCGCTTAACAACGCCTTAGCATGTTTTGCTTCTTGACAAGTTGTATCTTATCAGGGCTCTTAGTTGGAAGTAAC
>JAUYWH010000001.1:24732227-24744373 GCA_034779795.1 Ctenopoma multispine
TTACACTGTGAAGTGCCCTGAGATGACTTATGTTGTAAATTGGCGCTATATAAATAAAGTTGAATTGAATTGAATTGGTAACTAAATGGACATGGCAAGGGCAGAGGCAAGAAACTAGAACAAGAAATAAGAACTAAGCAAAATGCAAAACTCAGACTAACCAAAACAACAGTGGAGTGCAACAGTGAGAACAGCAGAGGATCTGAAAAGGGGTGACTGCTGGTGGCAGTTGGGGATAATTTGGGCGAGTGTGTGTTTCAGGACAAGGAGCATAGCTCAACAGGGTTGTGGCCAGGTGAGTATGTGTATGCAGGAAAGGCCATGACAGGAAAAACAGTAGGAAACAGAGACACAAAGGAACCAAACATAAAACGACATGAACCACGTTTAAAAGGAGTAGTTGAAAATGATGTGAAAAATGCTTGGCTGTTAATTTGTATGGTAGTGATCACTTTTTCACTGGCATTTACATTTTCTTTCTGCTGAATTGTAACACATTGGCCTCTCTTGACACAATGAAAAATAATGAAAAACATGTTTTACTATTTGTGTCTGCAAAGACTGTACAAACACAGAATGCTACTCTCTCAAAGCAGAGGATCTCGTGAAAAATCCATGCCAATGTTGTGTGCCTACAGGCTAGTCAGATCTTAAATAGTGGATTTAAATGATGAAATGTTGAAGTAAAGAAGAGAGCTTCTGACTCTGTTTCTATGTCTATCTTTCTCGTAATATAGCCCTCTTACACATGAGTATAAACACATACATACATGAGTCTAACAACTGTGCTCTCATGTGTAAGACAAAAATATCTGAGACTTTTTTGTGATTTTCAGTTTCTTTGAATGTGAGAGAGCATATGTTAGTGATACAATGTTGTGAAAAAATATTTGCCACCCTTCCTGGGTTTAATTGTTTTGGATATTTGACACACTTAAATGAGTATGATCATGAAATAAACAACATTTCATAAAAAGAACATTGTACCAAACAACAGTCAAACATGGTGGTGGTAGTGTGATGTCTGAGTGCTGCTTTACTGCTTCAGGACCTGGAAGACTTGTCATTTTTGGTGGAACCATGAATTCTACTCTCTACCAGAAAATCCTGAAGGAGAATGTCCAGGCATCAGTTCATAGGCTCAAGCTGAAGCACATTTGAATTCTGCAACAGGACAATGACCCAAAAACAGATTCCTTTTTCACATAGGGCCGGGCAGGTTTAGATAGTTTTTTCTTCCTTATTGAATGATACCATCATTTTAAAAATGTATGTTTGTATTTTCTTGGGTTTTGTTTGTGTAATATTAACATTTGTTTGATGATCTGAATCATCCTCATCAGTCACAAATAAGCAAATAAAAAAACAAATCAGGAAGAACGCAAATACTTTTTCACAGCACTGTAATAATTGATTTAACAGAGTCTAAAAGTTAGGCGTTAGCAAAAATAAGAGTAAGGGTGAATGAGCACACAATGCTGGCACACACACACCAACACTGTCTGCAGGGTTAAATAGAGTCATTTCAGTTTGCCCTCTCCAATAGCACTTGACACACATGCATACATGCTCACTGTCTATCACACACACACACACACACACACTTATGGCAGATAAAGAGACGAAACAGAGAATAAAACTACAGTATCTAGACTAAATGATGAAAATTACATATGGCTGAAGTTTATTTTCTGCTGCATAAAATAAGCTGCGATGGAATTTTTTTAAAATGACTGTATGAGACCAGACTAACAAAAGCAATAAATGCAGTGTTAAGTCAAAATTTGTGCATCAGATTCAAGATACAAACCCGCTGTTGGAATAAGTAAATGTTTTTTTCTTCTTCTGTTAAGCAGTAATTTCAAGATACCAAGGTCACCTCTGACTTTTTCAATTTTTTTACAATATATGGAATATGAAAGAAAAAAAAAAGTAACAAATATATATAAATTAACAAATATCTTTTTTAAAAACTACTTTTTTATTTCTTGAACTCATGGACACGTATGAATCTATTTTGTTGATAAACAGCATACATTTCCTTAGTTAGAAGGAAAAAAACCCTGATGCATAAAAACCTCATAGTAAACCTTCTTTTTAATACAATGTGATAATTTTCATTTTGCTTTCAGCAGGTGTGTAAGGTTGAATAATTTAGTAGCCCTCAGTGTGTGTTTAGCTCTGGTTTAAAACGTGCTTGAGTCCAGGCTGAGTATTGTGTAAAATGAATTGTGGCAGCCAGGAGAAAAGTGCACATCATTAAAGCAGCTCTCATTCTCATTTAGCATCAAATCAGTTCCCTTCTAGCCCTTTAAAGCATTTTCAAAGGCATCATGTGACAGTATCAGAGATGTGAACTATAGTAACAGAAATAGTTTGTGTCTTTTACAGTCTGTTTAAAGCATAAACACACACTCAGATGTCATCTATCATATGCAGCAGAAAATGGCCTTCAAATATTTAGCTACTGACTGACATTTGGTTATTTGGTCATGGATAAGTTATTCATGATAAAGAAATATTGAAACAAAAAAGATGAATATGCCACTAGATATTTAGATCATGGCAAAACTGAATATGTTTGATAGGGATTCATATATTTAGTCTGCTCTGAATAATGCATAGCACTGACCTTAAGGTATGAAGGAGTGGATTTTCTCTCTTATGCCATGAGCACGTGCAGATACAGATAAATGCTGCACAGGGATTGCTTTGGGCTGAGTACATGTTATATATCTAAAAACTAAATTCTACCTGTGATTTCAGTGGGGCTGCATGTGATGGCGCATCGGCCGTTTGCTTTGTTGCTTGGTTCTGTACACGCAACATCTACTACATGTCTTTCTGTCCCTGCTATGTTGCTCCTCTAGTTTTCATGTTGAACAGATTTTGAAATTGCTTGAGGTAAATTTGTAATTTGTTATAAAAATAAATATATAGCTATATACATAAAATGTGATTTCATTTGAATTGAATGTTTGCAGGTTAGAGGATATGATCCATACTGAGAGAAATAAAAGTTTAAGCACTCCTAATCAAACAAGCGGCTCCCCTTTTCTAGACCTGCCAGAATGTATCACTGGCTGCTGCACTGTTCTTGATCTGAGAGGGTGAGGTTTTTACCCACAAACCTCACCCTGACTTAACAAACCAACTCACGTGCGAGTTCCACACAAAGCATTCAGCCCAATACACTCAAAAATGGACACACACCGCATTGACAGCATGGAATATAGGTTAAGTTAGGACAGACAAACTAATAATAATACAGAATAAATTTTAAATGATTGTTTAATTAAATAATAAATAATCATTTTAATTAAAGCCATATCTTCTGATGCTTTATACTAATAAAGCAATGATAGGTCCATGCATGTCATCTAAATTATTGTAATTATTGTATCTATAAGAAAATGAGTAACACTCTTAGTTTTAATTATATTTTAACTGCTGCCAACTCAACAACACCACCTTCGCTATAACATTGTATCATATGTCATCTTTTATGAGTTCTTAGAGGAAACATTGAAACAAATATCTTCATATGTGAATTAAAGGGGTCTGGTTTACAAGCTGCAGTATGATCAAGAACTACTCCCCCCTTTCTCTGTCTGCATCTGAGCCCAGGGATCTGCTCTGTGGCCCATAGTGTCAGCAGAACACTGGTTGTACTGGGCTTCTCCCACTGTGAATATACATGTGAGGATATTTAAAAGTGGCTACAACTGAGAAAGGATCTCAGCTCACTTCCCCTGATAAACAGAAAAGGAAGAAAAAAATCCCTTACACACGCACAGATGCACATAGAGGGGACTGCGCTGCTGTCACTGCACTTCTTTTCTCTCTCCCAGAGAAAAGAAGTGCATGTACTCGTCCATGTACTTTTTTCCCATCTCTCATTTGCTCCCTGTAGAGTTTTCCGTTGGTTATTCTTGTTCTTTCTTTTTTATTCTTTCTGTTCTCTGTGTATGTCCCTCATTCCTCTGCTCAGTTCTTCTTTTTCTCTGTGTGTCTCTCTCTTGGTGACAGGGTTCAATAGAGCATATTCTCACTGTAACACTCCAGTAATCCAGGGAATGCACTCTCACATACACACACATGATAAAAGAAAAAGAAAACCTGAATGTGCCACTGTCAGTTTCACCTCTCTGCCACTGACTGTGTGTGTGTGTGTGTGTGTGTGTGTGTGTGGTGTTACCAATTTTGGGGCGATAGCTCATTTAAAATAGTGATTTTATCATTATGTAAATGACATCAGGAGAGCAGTCTCATCTGTTCTGATTGGCTGTGGTTCTCACATCCCTGTGTGTGTGTGTGTGTGTGTGTGTGTGTGTGTGTGTGTGTGTGTGTGTGGGGTTTCAAAATGAGCCAATCAACAATAATTGTTTCCTGTGTGTCTGCTTCTCTTCTTGTCCGTTGAGAGGTGGTGTCAAAAAGTCACTGTTAATTTGATGCATCCTCCCTCAGTGTGTACTTGTGTGTGTGTCTGTGTGTGTGTGTTTGTGTGTGTGTGTCTCTGTGCATTTACTGTACTTGTCTTTATGTAGTTGTTTGAACAAATTTTACTTTTACTACAATCCCAGTGTTGTGCAGACATTTCAGTATAGTGAAGATCCCTTAAGCCCAATTCTTCAAAGGCCTGATTCAGTATGAAATAAAAGCAGTCACGGCAGTGCAACTTTACTAATCTGAACAATCAAAAAAAAGGTATTTTTTTGAGAGTGTGAGAGAAAAAAACACAATATAAATTCCGCCGTTAAAGAGATTGTGATGTTGCTAAAAGCTCAAAAGCTTGAGTTGAGATAATGATTTCATAGGAACTGGACTGTGTGTGAGTGTGTTGTGATAGGTGAAGGTCTTCTCCTGTGTGTCTATGCTCTCAGTGTAAGAGGGATCATGCCTAGATTATTGTTTTTTGTGTTTGACTTCCGTCATACTCAGAGAAATGAAATTGAATTGAAATTATTTATATAAAAAAGCAACTAATATATAGATAACCTTTTATTCTTTGTCATAATTGTTGCAAATCGAATCACTTTATAGGATTATATGCAAACAGAAAAAACTAAGTAAAGATATGAATGTTGAAAATTGTGTCCAGATTGCTTTTGTGTGTGTGTGTGTGTTTTGAGTATTTCCCCTAAAACCTCCAGCTTCTTTGTCTTTATCACATCTCTTCTGAATGAATGGCCTGCTGTGTGTCTGTGTGTGTATGTGAGCATGCACAGGTCAGCTGTGTTGATGAGATATTCATTAAGCACCAAAACATTAGATATCAATTATGCAAAAATCTTATTTGTGTTTAGCCGCCCAAAACTCATCCAAGACGGATGTGAGAATGCCGACTGAACGGCACAATGAGGCCAAAAGCAGATTAACAGACGCTATTATAATGGTTTGAAATGGCAAACAGAGTGCAGTCACACAGATGTGAAAACCTGAAAACCATATATTTACTGATGCAGCCACAATATTAACGTCAATGACAAGTGAACAACTTCTATCAAGGGGAGAGAAATATTAGGCAGCAAGTGAAGTCCGTATTAAAGTCCGTACTTATGCTGCCATGATTAACAGTAACAGAGCCGTGATTTACTGCATCCCTGTCCACCAGTGAAAGCACCTACAATGGGGATCAGAACTGACGAACCAAGATGTACTATGGGAGTCTGATCCGCGGCCTTATCTCACAACTTACAGGATTTATGCTCTTGACATTCATCCAGGTCATAGTTATCCCAAAGGTACTGGTTCAGTGACAACTGGATTAGTTTGACACTCTTGAAGGTGTTTCACCTTTCATTCAAAAATTTCAGATAACTGCCACCAAACAAGCATCTTTGTGATATGCTTAGTGCATCTTGGTGCCTGATACTAGGGGACATCCTCCATGTCTCATATGGGTCAGAGCTGTTTTGCCAGCAGATGGGGATTTACAAAGGCAGGTGGTTTGAATGTTGTGACTGATAAATTAACATTTGCATGTTTTTACAGACCACATTGATTAATTGTACTGTCATTCCCCATGTTGTCTTCAAACACTGTTTGAACAGCACTGTTTGTAAATAAGACAGGTAAGACAAGACATAGATAAGATTGTAAGATCTTTTCAATTCATGAGACAAAGGCTGCAATCAAGATTCTATCCTGAATCCTGAAGTTCAAATGCTAGATAATTAGCCTCCTCACACTATGACCATTTGCTATTGTACTGAATTACATGCATACAAAAACATTACATGAATTAAATGCTGTTCATTAACATTTTTAGGCACTCTGCGAGTGAAAACTCTTTGCAAGCAATAGGCTATCTCTCTTTCCCTGCCAACACCTAAAAATGGAACACACTACAATCCATTAATTAACATGCAATGGAATCATTATCTCAACGCTGCAACACTGGCACTGGAAAAGAGTTTCCTATTCCAAAACATTTACAAGCCACCACACCAAGGTTACATTAATAGTGTAGTACTATGTTGCCATCCTGTGGAGTTCAGAGGAGGAATAAAACACACCAAATTGCATCTGTTGATGCTGAACCAGATATGAACTTGAATTGACAGGAGTAATCTCTGTTGTCTTTGTGCTTCACTATGTGCACCTGCAACATATTCTGCACTATACTCTGTGCACCTACTGGATTTTAACAAAGATAAAACTTTCACACAGTTGTGCTTTTGAAGAACATCAAACAACTCCATTAACTTTTATGCAATCCCAAAACATAGAGATGATTTTTACCACTGCATATGTATGTTGTATTAACAATAACATGTAGTAAAAGTTGTGTGACTGAATAAACTGCAAGGACGAATCTCCAAAGTCTTTAGGCAGCAGGAATCAGCCTGTGTGAAGGAAAGGGGTCTCTTCAGCATTCAGCATTCTGTGGTGTACAGGCTGCTGTAAGGTAAGTGTTGATAGCAGTGAGAGCTGTACGACAGCTGGTATCAGCATCAGCTGAGTCAAGTTGACTGTGCAGATTTGTACTGTACATCCTTGCAGAACTGAATAATCTCAGCAGCAAGTGCATTAAGCCACAGGGGGAAAATATGTCAGTCACCAGCTGCACTGCTTAAAGCAAGCTCAGTCACAAGTGAGTTTGTAACGTAACGTTTGTAAGTAAAGATGTAATGCTTGTCTGACAGATGTAAAAACCAAAGTATGTGGGAGAAGGTCAGTGCTTTTCACAGTGTAGGACTTCAGAAGGTGTTGTGGCTGCTGGGCAAAGTTATACCAACAGAAAAATCTGAGTGCTCTGATCAGGGAGCAAGAAACAAACCTCACACTGGCTGCTCAGGTAACAAACGTCAGACAGTAGTAGTACTTGTATTGTCCGGAGCAGGCACAGTATTATAATTTGAAACAGATTCAACAGGTAAGGAGCGTAGGCTTATCTATTGCTTCAGTTTTTCTGATCTTTCTTCCTGCCTAGTCTGTGTGTACTGAAGCTATAGTGGTTGTTTCTGACTGACTATATGTTGTGGTCTTGTGTGCATTGACAGATCAGCATCTTTGGAGTGTTACACACAATCATTTGTTATATTTTAATTTGTAGTTCACAGTCCACCAGTCCTTGTACAGGCTACTGTCCATACAGTTGAGGACATTCAATTTGTAGACAGATAGACCAAACCATACAAGGAGGTTGCAGTGTATGACAGTAATTACAGCTGTCGATGCATACAACATGCATTTACACCTGTGTCAGTTCTTATACAGAGGAGATATGCAAGTGCACTTCCATTCAAATAATTACAACAATGCCATAACTTACGGATCCCCTTGGGAAAATTGTCCATGGACAGCTGCCAGACAGTAGATGACAGTGCTACTAAGGGGTGATGGTGTTTTGTCCAAGGACTCCTTAACATGTGGCCAGAAGGAAGCAGGAGTCAAACCACTGACCCTGGGGTTCATTAGATTGCTGCTTTAACTGCTGAGCTAAGCATGTCTTTCTTACATGAGCACAACCTCTTCTTCTTCTCTGTTATACACAAGTTCAAATTAGTAAATCTCCTGAACTGATTGATTGAATTCAAGATGATCTACAATATTGCCACTGTTTCTGTTTGTTAAGAGTTTGAGAAATAGGTGTTGTTCTACTTACAGTATAACCTTTAAAAGTCTAGAGACATCAACATCATTAATTTTCTTTCCCTATTATAATGGCTTTAATTGAGACAAATATTAAATAAATTAGATTCATGTCTTTTCATAATGAACAAGTGCCATCAGTGCACCATGAGAATACTAATTAGAGAGTCAACTGGTGACACCCAAGTGTGTGATATTTAGTTTTGATTAAAAGTTGATATAAAAGCTGAATTTGCCTAATTTAATTTTCACATTGAATTGTGAGTACTTTTTTCTTTGATAGCAAAGTCAATCATATCCCAGTCATTTCACCACACCCCTGTTTTATTCTGTCACCATACAAAAATGTGAAAACAGACAGTATATTAAGGGCAGGTTTAGCATACTGCCCTTTGCTGCCAGTTTCAGCTTTTACTTAAAGTGGTTTACATCAACATAGAAAGAGCAGATTGGGATATATAGCTGATTTAGCACAGTGCACAAAGTTTAGAGGTTTAAAGTATTTACATTTGTCAGATGCTTTTATGCAAAGCAACTTACAGTAGACACACCGTGAGCTACTTGGGGTTCAGTGTCTTGCTCAATAACAGTATTAAACAAAGCCAGGATGAACCAGGGATTGAACCACTGACCCTGCGATTTGTGGATCACTGCTTTACTTTACTTTACTAAGCCACAGCTGGTAACTACAGAGATATGCCTGAAGTCAAAGGAAATCACCATATTTAGTAACTCCTCTGCAGTCTGCAACTGCCTGAAGTCTTGGAGCCAAAGACCTCACCAGATGCTTTGTCTCTTCCCTAGTGATGCTAATCCTCCCAGCCGAAGGATATTCCACCTCTTCCACCTGTTCAGGATTGTAGTTCTGCTGAATGATGGAATGTCCAGTGAGTTTTGATGCATTGGGCTGAATCAGCCCACACACTGCTCCTGTATTTCTCTAAATGTATTCAGTATGATAAAAAGTTGGAAGTGGTGTACCTCCAATAGCATGAACATATGTTTTACAGCCAAGGTGAAGAACTTTTTTCTCCCCCATTTCATTTTTTGTTGTCACTGTATTCTAGAAGTTTACAGTCCTTTTCTGTTTTTGTGAACTGCCACTTGGCCTTTCTGCCTTCGAGGTGTGGATATAGTATTCTTCATTCACTGTTCTTCACAGAAATACACTACTAAAGGAACAAAAATGTGTATAGACGTACTGACATAAATTTGGTACAGATATCATAGGTGTTGGGGAAGATTTTGTCCTCCGGCATCCATGGCATCGTGACATAACATTTTTTTGACACTGAAGTGAAAAGCTAAATAAATTTTGCCTGAAATAAATGCTACTACTACTACTGCTGCTACTACTACTACTGCTGCTACTACTACTACTACTACTACTACAAATGTCCACGTACATCTAAACAAGAAAAATATAAATCTTTTGTCATAAAATTTACTGGATGACATTCACGCTTCCAGCAAGAAGACAGCTGGGAGACACTCCATTGCTCTGTCCCAGTTCCTTGAATGCCTCCTTCCAACACTGAATTTCACGACTGAACATATCAGAATAATTTGACAAGGCTATGCCATTTCAAAGGCGCCTCCAAATGCAGGTTTCTTTTTCTTGAATTAGGAGGACACAACCCCACTGGCTGCTGCTGTGCAGACCTCATCAATTCAGAAGGTCTTAAAGTATCATGTCAGTGGACATCAGTCAATACGTGACATGAACTGGACAAAGAAAAAAAAAGACATTCAATACAGAGGTAATGATAATCAGGCATCAATGCATTAACCCTGCTGTTTATTCTTGTTAGCAGCACAGACATGTTGCCCACGTTAATACACACAAACACGCTATGAAAGGAAGCAGAAGATACACTTTCTCCTGCAAAGTTATTCCTTTGTATTCTTATCAAAACACTTTGTCTCTCTTTGCAAGTTTATCTTACTTTTTTCAAGAAAACACAATTTCCCAAAACACACTAATTTAAAACTTACTATGTTTCCTGCAGTGTTCTACAACAATAATGACATGTTGAGGTAAAGATACCTTTGGGCCATTTTCAGTTGAGTCTGTCTTGGACATTTTAACTGTTATCAAAGTCAAATCTTGTCCAAATAACATTTTGTCAAAGGCGTAATTGCATTTTGCATCTTTGTTGTTCAGAGACATCCTTCATCTGCATTTTATACATCCTGGCACCTCTGCGGTCCATTGTATCCATGGTCCACAGCTTTGAATCAGCCTCAAAGAGCACAATCTTCTTCTCTGAAAATTCAAGCAGTTTCAAAAGAAATGCTTCTCCATCTGCCACATGGAATGGTAGTGGCCTTTCAGTGAAAATGTTGGCAGGATATATTGTCAAAAAAGCAGGGCTCATTTTAACAATGGCTTACTATTTGAGTCACATCAAAACCATATCCATGTCTTCAATCATCTGTGTGTTGCCAAGCTGGCACTTCAGGGCAGCACTGTATATCTATGTATCAAGAAAACTCTGCTTTTATGACCTACATCAAAATAGCCCTATTCTTCTTCTCCAAAACTGAGGAGTTTTAATGACAACTTTCTTGGCTATGTGGCACAGTGCCATGTTGAGACTGTGTGTAATTACTAAGATACAGAGTACCAGCGGCATGATTCTCTGCCAATCTCACAGGCACCTCTCTGGGCACTGTGTGCCATATCACACAGGCTTCTCATTTTAGATTCACATCAAAGTCACCAGTCCCTACCTCATTCACTGTAGTGAGTTTTGAATTAGCTATGGCTTGAATGAAGACATTTATCAACACATTTTAACCACTGAGCAGACATCTGAACCACATCAAACGCAGCAAGTGAACTGGTAGCCATTATGTGAGCTGGATCACACAGCTACACTCTCCCCTCTGAATTCAAAGTTACTTTTCTTTACTCTAGCAAGCACAATATATGAACAAAAAGCCACAGTACAACACTATTATTATATATGTGTGCCTATGCAGTTGGGCTAGTTTAACAATAGCACAAAAGATTAGAAATATTCTGATTATTCTGATAAATTTATAATCAAGAGGAGCTTTTCAGAAATTGGCCAAGACGTAGAAAGAGATGGTTTTGTGAGTGACTGGTTTTCAATGTGCACATAAAATGAATAAATATCCAAATGACTGGAAAACACATGGATTCTGGCAAAAATGCTTTAATCTCCCTACTTATCACATTTCAATCCAGCGCACCAAACAATTTCTTCCAGTTTTCTATCTATCTATTTATTTTTTACAAAGCCATAGCCTTGGAGCTAATAATATTCTTAATTTGGAAGCTAATCAGAAAAATAAAAAGCCATGAAAACTTTTTTTATGTGTGTGTAATAGAAAACAAGTACAAAACTGTCTATTGTAATATTATTAATTAAGCAAATATACAGCATGTATTGCATAGTCACTGTGATCCTAGTTGTTGAATAATGGCACTTTTTGGTCCTAAGAACTCACACCCATGAAAAGGTTGTGTGACTTCCATACTGCAATCGCACTCAACTGGCCTGACCATTTGCGGTTGTCTAAATCACTTGATGAGTCTAATTGATTCATATAATGATAATGATTAATATATTTTTGCTCTGCTTTTATTTCATCTGGTTTAATTTCCAGCATTTGCACTATAGAATACTGATTGCATGATTCATTGACTGACTTAGTGTTGGTTGTGGAATTTGACTACATGTATTTCCACTTGGACAAAAGACTCAATATCAGTATAATGCACTATAAATAAGATGAAAAAATATTTGGGACCAAAAACTATAGAAGAATTATCTCATTCAAGTCCTATTAGTCTAAAGCTGTTTAGGAACTTTGTAGATGTTAGTACCGGTACTTTCGTTATTATCATTTTCAGTATTTGTACTTATAAATATAATTATTTTTATATTTTAATAAAACAAAGAATAAAACCAATATATTACCCAAGATTAAAATATTTAATATTACAGATGAAGTTTGAAGTCTTGATGTTTTGCTGATTCACTGCCTCAACTGTTAACTGAGCCAAGCAGAACAAATTG
>JAUYWH010000001.1:24744473-24755894 GCA_034779795.1 Ctenopoma multispine
AAAGTGCCCTGAGATGACCTGTGTTGTGAATTGGCGCTATATAAATAAAGTTGAATTGAATTGAATTGAATTGAATTCAGTTTTAGTTTATTTCACCAGTGGTTTCATGAACTAATTTCTTTCTTGTTTGACTTTATTTTATTTTTAGTATTTTTTCTTAAGAAGAACATTTAAGAAATAATCAGAGGCAGAAATGCATTTGTTTTAAATTGGCAAAGCTTCTCAAAATGCATAAAAAGCTAAACTAAATATTTTAAACATTTGCATACATGCATAGCCATCAGCAATATGATGGGTTTGATGTCAATTCTGTATGTTTAAGTGGAAATGTTAATAACAAAATGTATTAATGTGCACAGTCCCTGGAGTTTCGAATTTTAAAAGAGCAGCAGTAAATTCTTTGTACCAGATGATGAACACACCAATAAGATTTATTTTACAATTTGGATCTGTTCGTCCACTGCTCGGATCTTTGCACACACTGTGTTAGGGTCATTGTTCTGACTTCATCCTTTGCGCTTTCTCTCTGCATCTTTTTTACTCAACAGCATGTGCTCATTTCCATGGTATCTTTGAAGATGAACCCTACGATTTGTTGTTTTTTTTTTGCTTTGATTTCTATGCCATAGGTGCTGTTACCTTGAAATAAATTAGCTTTTACATATTTTTAACCTTACCTCACTTCTTCACCCTAGGGTTAAGCTGTAGGCCCTGGAGTACTACATCATAATCTAAATCAGACAAGCAGGCACAACTCGGCACAAGCAGAACAGTTTTTTGTATTTTTTATTTCATTTTAATTGGATTTTTAGCCACTTTTAATTTAACATTTTCGTTTGGTTAATTACTTTATTTCAGTTTACAAAAATCTCTCAAAACCAATAGTTTT
The DNA here is from genome assembly GCA_034779795.1 of Ctenopoma multispine. Taxonomy (NCBI): domain Eukaryota; kingdom Metazoa; phylum Chordata; class Actinopteri; order Anabantiformes; family Anabantidae; genus Ctenopoma; species Ctenopoma multispine. Next base: position 24,745,363 of record JAUYWH010000001.1, read on the forward strand.
CCTGTTTTCATTTAAGCGTGTAATAATATCCCTGGTACTTACTGTTGCAAATTAGTTGTACATAAATGTCATTTCTAAGAAACAGATGTGTGCGAACAGATGCAAACTACAGTGATTTCTTCTACAAAGCTCATTTCTTAATTAGCCAATTTCCATTGTCCATCGCTGTCTCTCTCTTTTAAAAACCTTAATTTTTCTTCCAAAGCTTCAACTTAAAGTAATTAAAAATTATAATATATAAGGTAAAATAAAACTGTAATTTTACATCAATTTTCTATCAAAATATTGTTTACCTATAAGTAATTTCTCCTAAATTATTAGATTTTAATGCATTATTTTTTTTAAAGAAATAAACAAATTCTATCTTTAAATATGTTTTAACCGTAATCAACATCATTTATGTGTACCAGCTTCTATTAAAAAAGGTGTGTCCTGATATTATTCACCGTGTAAAACTCTCACTTGATAAATTAACAGCCTCGGGTATTTTCATCTGATGCGAAAATGCAGCTTTTGCTACAGAGTGGAAACCCAGTACTTTAAATAGCCCACATATAAAATCTATTGCTATGTGATTCTTTATCAATTGCACTTATCAATGAGCACTTTTATAATGTGTGCCCCGATATGGTTAAGACTGCTGCAGGGATTAAAGTAAAAAAATTGCCTCCAAAAGTGTGTGTGTGTGCATGCATGTGTTATTGCATTGATACACTGGACAAATAAAGGTTATGTTACAGGTACTTTAAGAAGAGTTAGACAGTTTTAACCACTAATAAAAAATAATGTTGCTTTCAAAGTAATAAGAAAAAAAAAAGAAAACCAGTGGAAATCAGAGCAGTTGATGCTTGATAGAGTTGTTGGATGAAGTGTTCTTCACATTATTAAAACCCCTTCGGATCATACCTTCCTCTCTGCTAGAGCACACTTACCCTAAAGAGGATCTGAGAAGCACACTGGAGTTAAAGAGGCTTTTTCTGCTTACAGAGAAGAGAGAATATAAGGGTGGGGGTGTTCAAAGAAAAAAAAAAAAAACTAGGTCACCATTTTTACTACGATCTCTCTTTTTTCCCTTCATTGTTGCTGAGCAGCTTTATGCCTCCTGCTGTGATGTACAAACCAATGATTACTATTGGCTGAGAACTGGAGGCGACCTGCAGGTGCAGGGGTGTTGGTATTGGATGAGTCGGGTGGACAAGATGTGATTGGAGGGGAAGCAGGAAGAAGATGGGGGTGTGGTTGCAGATAGGAGTGAAGCAAGGGTGACGCTCCCTTCCCACTGAGTTACTACGGCACCCCGGGGAGAGGGGTGTGGGAGAGGGTGTGTGTGTGTGTGCATTTGTGTATCTCTGGAAGCAGGAATAGAAAGGGAAAGTAGCTTGAATTGTGCTGACAGCAGACACAAAGTGATTGGATGAGAGCAAACCTGAGAAAGAGAGAGGTCGAGTGATTGGAGCAAGAAAGAAACGAGGGTGAGTGAGCTAATCCTGTCTTTGCTAGCAGTAGGAGGTATGTGTGTGTGTGTGTGTATGTGTGCGTGATCTTGCGGAGTAGAGAATATAATTCTTTGTACAGACCATGATGGAAACTGCCACTCATACTTTGCCAAAAACATGCTCCACAGGCCTTGTACCTTTGTCTCCAAAAACAGTGTGATCCATAGCGACAATTGATAATTCTCACACAGCAGCAGAAAACTGAATGAATTTCCAACATCATATCACAGTAGACACAATGCAATTAGAATTTTATAGAGGTAAAACACTGGATACATAAATTTTGCATTTTTCCATCCATGTAAAAGTTGTCCTTATGAACCACACAGCCAGAGTGAAACATTGCAGTCTCAATGCAGTATCTAGCACGGTGGAGAACAGAATGTGTAGCACATCAGAAATTTGCTGCACAAATCACTGATGTGTGGTTAATGGTTGCTTTTTTAAAACCATACCCACAATCTGACCTTAACCTTACCCAAGTGTTTAGCTGCCAAGACTTCAGGCATGAATATGTTTCTACAGAGGTACTTGTCAGACAAACAGCATCTAAGCATGCAACCCCCCTCCCCTCCCGTACACACTGCCTGCAATGGAACTGTTCAGGCTGAGTGAGACTTGATGTTGTACAAACTAGTCTAAATTGTACATAGACCTTTGACCTTTTACAATAACTCTTGTTGTTTTTTCTTTCCCGTTTGATTTTCCACTGGATACAAACCACAGATGTCATCTTCAAAACCATGTTTAATGAAGATCATGTCTGCAGCATTAGCTGCGTAAAAGCACATCTGGAGGAGTTGCTACAGCACAAATTTCATGGTTTCATTTCTTCACAGCAGCTAGAGTCCACTAAAGAGAATTGATTATCTGGTTGTTCTTAACCAGATCCTTTATATAGCATAACTGCCCTAATTTTAATTATGTGTTATCAATCTGATCAACAAAAATAACCAAGAAACTGAAAGAATCTTTATATAGGAAAGCTATTGTATTAGCATCTAGCAAAGACAGTTTACTTAATGTGTGTTCAGAAACAAGAAGCTACACTTTATTTTCTTTGAAGATTTATTGTGTCAGAGATATAATAAATATTTGTAACATTTCCAGGGCATTTGCACACTATTACTAAAAACTGTGCTTTTTTTAAATAGCACGTAGCTTACATGATTTGACAATGGTTATTAATAATGGAAGAAATTTTGCCAGGTTATTAAGTGTGTTGATGTAATTTTACAGGATTCATAGTAGTTATTTCTGCAATAGATTACTCCTGTATTCCATCACTGCAGACTCATTCTGCCAAGAAAATATCTTTTTACAGCCTCAGTGAGGTGACGAGTAATAACTATATGTACTGTGTTAATGATCTTACAGTGGTAATCATTTGTATTTACACACTGTGTAAATACAAATAATATATAAGTGTGTCTTCTTCAGACACACAAATCTGAGGTGTCATTACCCGCAAATATTACATTATTGAAGTGATAAACACATTCGTAAGCCCTAACCCTAACCCTATGAAGTACACTACAGTGCCTTATTCTGCTAGCCTTGATATCAAAGCAAAGAACAATATTCAAAAGCCATTAAACATCCATCATTTTTACGACCAGGTCACATGGATGAATACTGCTTTTACTTACTAATATAAAATACTAGAATGACAAAATTGGGATCTTCTTCTTTATTATGGGATTATCTTTACATATTTTTTTTTTCTTCAGTAAAGTAAAAACACATTTGGCTTTACAGTATTAGTGAGTAATTGCTGTCCCACCAGCAGACTGCCACTTGTTACTGCTTAAAATGTGTGTGTGCACATAATCGGACAGGACAAACCCACCTTTACCACCTCAGAGTATAGATGCCACAAGTTTGTTTAGTGAGACTGATGTAAAATCAGGGCATGAAATCATGCTTAATGAAGCGTGACTTTCATTGATAAGTTTCATTTCTTTTGGAATGTCCCTGTGCATTGAAACACATATTTCAACTACAATTCAGTCTGCTTTGAGAGAACACACACACAAGAGTATGGCACAGAGGTTACCAAATGAGAGATGACAGATCAGAACATTAAGAATACTCTCAATTTACACAAGGTAACAGTTTCCCACACATTCATTCTGCTATTCATGTTGGGCTAATGTAGGTCAGTAGAATAAGTGCCTAGCAACATGTGATTAATGCTGATATTATGGGTGTTAAGTATCTAAATAGGATCTGATTAACAGCCCTGACATGAAGACAAACTGAGATAGACATAGAGGTCACAGCAGAATTAACCAGTCAGCAAAAGTCAACAGAGTCGTCTCGCTGCTGTCTCACTCACTCACTGAATCGTGCACTGTATCGTGCAGTGATACATTGTGTCTATTGGGCTTGTGCTCTCTGACACACATGCCACTACCATCCTAATCCCATTAGCGCTGTGGCCTGCTGCCTGACACACAGGCACACAATGGTGATGGTGGTGGTGGATGGCGGATGTACAATAAGACTGTAACACCACAGATGCAAATTTTACCCCAGAGTGGGCAAATAAAGCACTTCTGTTGAGACTAGAGAAGACTAAGGTTTTGTTTGAAGGTTGATAAATGTGTTGTATACAGAGTGTTATTTTTTTCTTTATGAAACCAGATCAGAATCATTCTCTAATCCAAAATAAATAAAAAAAAAATTTTTTTAAAAGAAAATCATATTATTTATATGTTGCATTTTATATTTATATATAAATAATATATTATTTATATATTTATATTTAGCATTTTCCATTGATGTTAATTGTCGTCTTTTTTATAGAAAACATAATCCAGTTGCCATTATGTTGCATTAAGAAAAGTATGTGTTTGCAATTAAGCTGTATTATTACAAACATTTAAATATATTTTAATTAAAACAACTTTAAAATGTTTTTTCAGTTTTGTGGCAGGTGTCCACTTCCTAAGAGTTTTACAAAAAACAATTTTCTTTCAAGCCTGCACTGCTTTAGAATGGTATGACTTCATAACATCAACTTCCATAGGTCATAGCGTAGGCCTCCATCATCACAGTGAAGATCCATTTGAGTGTATCATAACCTTACTAAAGATTCCAGATACAAAAAACTTTATTATTTAAGATAATTTTTATTCAGCACCGGAAGGGATCAGCTCACTATAGAGTCTAAACAAGTATTTTCTGGTTGTATTGTGGTTTAATCTTTGCTTAGGGGGAAAAAAAGATCCCAAAGATGAAAGCGAAGTACCGAACACAAGTGCAAAGAGGGAAATTTTGTGACAAGAGAAGGAAAGGAGAGGGGTAAAGTAAGGTAGCAGAAGAGGACACAAGGAGATTTCTCTGTGTTATGTATTAGTAAGATTCAAATTTGTTCATATTAAAGATGCTTGAAACAATTCATTTCACTTTATACTTGTCCTTAGGCAATTTCATAAGGAAACTATACATTTTCATTTGCTAGGAAGGTATACCAGTGAGAGGTTTGGACACACAAAGAAATGACCATGTTTGTGAAAGAAAATCTGATTTCATAACAACAACTGGACCCCCCCCCCCATCCTACCATCACCCCCTCCCATTCCTTTGACTTTCCCACCCCCCACACCTATCTGTGTGTGACCAGCGGCCAGGTGAAGAGGCAGCTGGAGAAACTGAATCACAATAAGGCTGCAGGACCTGATGGAGTCAGCCCCATAGTCCTGAAGACCTGTGCTGATCAGCTCTGTGGGATCCTCCAGCACCTCTTCAACCTCAGCCTTGAGACAGGAGCAGGTGACGAGGCTTTGGAAAACATCATGTCTCATCTTGTTCATCTTCATCTGTAATTAATGATTTAAGACCAGTCGCTCTCACCTCGCATGTCATGAAAGTTCTGGAGAGACTGGTACTGACTCACTTAAGGCCTCAGGTGGAAACATCTTGGACCCACTACAGTTTAGCTTATCGCCACCAGGTTGGCGTAGATAATGCCACTATATACCTGCACCAGCTCTCTCTCTCTCAACTGGACAGAGCAGGCAGCACTGTGAGGATCATGTTTTTGATTTATCCAGTGCTTTTAACACAATCCAGCCTGTCCTGCTGAGAGAGAAGCTCCTGAAGATGCAGGTAGACTCCTCCACGGCCTCCTGGATTACTGACTTCCTGACAGACAGACCACAGTTTGTAAGGCTGAGAGGATGTAAGTCTGAGCAGGTGATCAGTAACACAGGAGCACCAAGGGGACTTCGCTCTTCACCCTGTACACCTCTGACTTTCAATTCAATTCAATTCAACTTTATTTATAAAGCGCCAAATCACAATATAAGTCATCTCAATGCACAGGGGACTGTCCTCTCACCTTTCCTCTTCACTCTGTACACCTCCGACTTTCAGTACAACACTAAGTCCTCTCATCTGCACAAGTTCTCAGATGACTGTTTTTGGGTGTATCAGCAATGACAAATAGGAAGAGTACAGAGGCCTGGTGGAGTGGTTCGTAAAATGGTGTGGAAACAACCACCTGACCAAAAATGTAACCAAGACAAAGGAGATGGTTGTGGACTTTAGGAGGAACAACATCTACAAGAAACTCCTGTGAAAGTTCTACCAGTCTGTGGTTGCCAGCGTCCTTTTCTACGCTGTGGTGTGCTGGGGGAGCAGCACAGCAAAAAAGGACTCATCCAGACTGGACAAATGGATCAAGAGGGCCAGTTCTGTGGTTGGCATGAAGCTGGACACTCTGGTGACAGAGGCAGAGAAGAGGATAATGAACAAACTGCTGGCAATTATGGACAATGCCAGGCATCCTCTGCACTCTGTCATCAACACCCAGAGGAGTATGTTCATGTAAACTGTTCAACTCCTCACTGGAGGGGAGAGAGGGGACGAACAGGAGGGTGGGGACGAACAGGAGCAATGAGTCTGACCAGACATAAACAGGACAATCAAACACGACTTGTGCAATAATCCAACTATTTATTAATTTTTTTTTATACCACTATCAGCTATTTTATTTTCACAGTGTTAAGTTAAACAAAGGCAGGGGAGGGGTGTGGGTAGATGTAACAAACCCACCGCTGGCAGCTCCTCCTGCCTACATTAAGTGGGTCGTTAAGGGTGTTCAACCTGGTGGACGTGTGAATTGGGCCTGATTTTCTTTGGGGATGGATGAAAGGGCAGCATGGTAGGTTGAAGATAAGTTGTGTTTGAGGCCTCCACCTCTGTTGAGTGAGGGGTTGTTTATTTGCACATTTGAAGCTTCCCTCACTCCTCTCTCAAACCACCTGTCTTCTCTATCCAGTATATGTACATTTTGGTCCATAAATGAGTGTCTTTTGTCCTTCAGATGAAGGTACACTGCTGATTCAGGCACTGAGGTGTTACTCCTTCTGTGCTGGGCCATCCTCCTGTGAAGCGGCTGCTTCGTCTCTCCAATTTACAGCTCGGAGCACTCTTCACTGCACTGAACAGCAGACACTAAATTGCTCTTCTTCTTCGTGTGACATGCGTTTTACTTTCACCTGAATAATTTTGTGAAGAAAAGTTTCTTACTCCACTACATTGGACAACACTCAACTAGTTACTTTTTGTTTTCACCATTTATTCTACACATTAGTTTCACAATTCAGATGTAGAATGATCACATGACTCTGCAGAAAGCAGACAGCTGTGTGCACTTCACCCGCTCGATCTCTCTCAGGCTGTTTTTATGCACGTTTACATGTACAGAAACAGCTTTATTCACAGATGTCGCTAAAGTCTGTTGGTCGATCAGGATGTAATTGTGAATCACATTTATTTCTGAATCCAGAGCGAGCTAACTCTGGACTTTAGTCTGCGCATTTGTGCACAGCTGTACAGTTGTCTGTCTTCTGCACGTCAGCGAGAACCAACTTCAATCGATGTAGCGACCTTGTTAACGACGTGTTTATGGAGATGTAAAGTGTATAAGAGTCTGACGGTCGGACGTTGTCCGGTGAGGAAACAGTTTACCTGTAAACTATGATGATTTAGTGGCTTTATTTCAGCTGCCAGAGAGGAACACACTGGGCTTAGGCGACTGTATGACACATTTAGCTTTTCTAACCAACAGATTTGGGATGCGATGTTGTGACTCTAATGTTGTTAGTAATGTTTATACAAGTTTGATGTTGTCCAGTGAGCGGAGACAGTTCACCTGTAAACTATAGTAGTATTATGTCTTTAATGTTATTATATAATTTTATCAAAAATTCTCAGATGTTCCTGGTGTAGTTTGCACTGTTTTGCCTGTTGCACTGTCGCCTGACACCATTAATGACCTGGCCTCAAATCCACTGGTTAACACGGTGACTTTCTGTGTGGAGTTTTGCATGTTCTCTCCATGTCTGCATGGGGTTTCTTTGGGTACTCCAGCTTCCTCTCACCATCCAAAAGACATGCATGTTAGGTGTGAACGCAAGTGTGAACGATTGAGCTCTATATGTAAGCCCTGCGGTATATTGGCGACCTGTCCAGGGTGTACCCTGCCTTCTTCTCCCCAGTGACAACTAGGATAGGCTTTAGTACTCCTGTGACCCAAACAAGGACACGAGTTTAAGAAAATGGCTGGATGGCTAGATAAAAAAAACTGAATTGAATTGACTTGAAATAACAGGGCAGAACATGGCTGATCCCTTCTCTTGTTAAATACTCAGTGACTGTACTGTGTCCTGATTCAGTGGTAAAATCTCATTGGACAGAGAACAGACAGACAGTTAAACAAGAAACAAAGAAAGCTACATGAAAAGATTTATTGTATACAGTGTAACCTAAGGACCAACACGCCTGTTTTATTTAGTCTCAGATAAATAAAAAAGATTTTTCTTATTTTTTAAATGCTTTCCATCCCTGGGCCTTTACACAGAAACCACAGGAAATTCTTTAAATACGAAGTAATGAGGTCTTTTATTTGAGAGTCTCCTGACAGAATGACTGTTGTGCGTCAGGGGGTTTATCACAACCTCACTGCAGATTTGTACATTTGTTTATCCTTTTTTATAATCTTAACTATCCTGCTTCACTCTCCGGATCAAAAGATTATTTAGCAAAAATCTTGCACTCATTCATGTCACTGTCACATTTTTCCTTGCTCCCACAGTAATGTGAACACTGAACAGTGTTTTGTGGACTTGTGGGGCCCCGAGTCCAACTCATACAGGCTGTGTAAAATGACTGTAGTCTTATTTAACGGCTCGTTAAGCATATTTAATATTGCTTTGGAGACTGCATTCCTGTACAACACAACGTTATAGATCATTTATAAAAGCACCAAAAAACAATCAATACATACATTTAACCCATTGTACAATGTCTACTGGCTGCAGTGAACGTTACCAGGCCACCAAATATTTATACCCTCAAAAGGAGGGAGGTTGGGGTGGATTGATGGCACAACATAGTGCAGACCTTTCCCACAAGAGTTCATTATACAGGGTATATACATAAATCTTGAAGTTGAATTTAATACTTTTTAATAACTTTTTCAATACCTCCTCCATATTTTTTTATACCAACAGCAGCACAGAAAGCATAGATGAGGCTTATTAGAGATGAGCGAGTTCTGCACAGATTCAAGAAACAATCACTGCATGCAAAGAGCTGTATCCGGACATATATGGTATGGGAAATCTCCGCTAAACTCTATGTTTGCCAGATGTATGAGGTGGAGTGCTTGGAAAGGTAGCATGCAAAAGGAAATGTCGTGAAACAACCAGATACCTTACGTATGCAGATGCAGGAATGGGTGGAAGTTTCAAGGAATCCTTACAGCTAGCAGGGAGGTGTGATGGCTGTGAGGTGTTAAGAGCCTTTCATATGTTAATGACTATCAAGTAGAGGTGTTGTCTTTGTTATCATAGCCGGGTGGGGGGATTAGCCATGGGACAGCAGATACTTCATTGTTGTACATAAAAACTGGATAAAACACCCTTCTATACAAATGTGTTTACTACATAAGTTTAATATTACGATAGCTTCATTTGTGTTTTTGAGAAAATGTGTACATCATTCAAGATAATTTAAATTCAATAGACATGATTATTTTTTAATGTGTGAAAATTACTTTTGTACGTGTCTGACAACAAACGTTGTTTCAGAATATCATTACATTTACAGATAATGACAAATTATGAAAATGCACAATAACAGTCTAAACAAACAAGCGTTTGTAATTACATTGACCTAGATCTCAACCACTGTGCATAGTGGAATTAAGTGTGACTGGGGTGGGCAGGGTGTCGTGGAAAGCATCGAATGGGGAGGGTTGTATTTGTAACGCGTCCACTCAAAAACAGTTCTGTGCATTACGTCGGTGACGTAAGGCGGGTGCAACCAATGACATTACTGTGTCCTTTGAATTACATAAAAAAAAATTAATTATTAATTATAACAATTAACAATGTAAATTATTAACTTCTGAATTGCGACTACGAAATACTACTTGTGATGTTGTGCAAAAGAAACCTAAGCTTTTCTACTCCTGTGACTAAGAGTCAGCAAACAGCAGCAAGTCCACTGAGTATGAATGACTTGATGAAGCAGCTGATCTCCGGTCAGAGCGCTTTGTCTTGTCAGCTTGAGACTTTGCAGGAGAAGCAGGCTGCACATACTGCTCTTATCGAAGAGGTTATCCAGCGTCTTGATGTGAGCGCAAGTTCAGCGAGCAAAGACCGCAGGAAGGGTCAAGCCATGTGTTTAAAAGAGTCAAGAGGGCGCATAAAGTGGGTATTGTGGTAAGTTGAGCTTTATGTTAGCCGACAATATAGTTGAAACTTATACCTCGCCAAGTTAGCCGAAGTTAGTGTTTGGCTACACAGCTACTTTTGTTCCTTGCATCTAGCTTATTTAACAGTTTGTCACGTCTGAATTATACAATGTTGTTTGAAATTTTTTTGTTTTCCATGTATGCGTGTATCTGCTTAAGCATTTAATTCAATGTTACAGGAAGCTGTATGGCGCCTCCATAATTCAGAAAACAACCCGCATAAACATGATCCACAAACTGGGTAAGCAGTGTTTTTTTATATGCTA
>JAUYWH010000001.1:24755994-24768144 GCA_034779795.1 Ctenopoma multispine
CGTAATCCTGATCACGTTTTTAATCAGGACATATTGTCATGTTGTACTTCCACAGAGTTTTGTGAATGAATGACGCGATACTATTATTAACGTGAAGCGATGCTGTTTACCGTTCATGACGGAGATGCGGGAGACCCCAGTGCCCGTCTATCACTGTAAAATACGGTAGACGATCCTCTTTCTCTGTGCCATCATTCACTACAGTCTGCATGTGTCTGATCAGCGCTGCTAAGTCACGTTAATGTGAGAGGAGCGCCGTTTGTACTGGGAAGTTTAATTTCTGATGGAACAGACGCACTGAAAGTAGAAAAGAGAATATATCGATACCAGCATGCTAGTATTGATCAGATAACGATAGACACGTGGTATCGATACTACCGATACTTTGGATCGATCTTCCCACCACTAATTCATGGCCCATTGCACCCTAGTAGGGTACCGGCATTGGGTGAAGCTGTGGCCAACATTACAGACCTGACAGACTGTTGACTCACCAGCAGGACAATGAGGTTGTAAGTACTGGTAAATACTGTAAATAGTCTCCTTATTGTCAAAACTGAATGTGGTCATAGATGATGTCAGTGCTGTGTGGCTGACATCGTTGTCTGTTTTGTTTTGTTTGGATTTGGCCGGCTTGGAAGGATCCCCGGTCAGACCCGGACCAGACTTTTGTTTTCTTTATTTTTCACCCTCTACAGACTGGAACAAACTGAACTTAATGAGGTTAACCTGGCCTGTTTTTTTCGTTGTGCTGAACTGGATCTCTTTTCTTTGGCCACCAGCTTTGGTTTTAACACATTTGAAGAAAGCTCATCGCATTTAGTACTGCTGTTTTGGTTGTGCTGAATTTTCATTTGTTTCTTTTCTTTGAATTTTGATTGTTTTATGTTTTTTGCGTGGGTTGACCATCACAGAACACATAATTAATTAAATTTGTCAGACTTGGGTCTGACTGGCACCCCTTTACATGGTCAGTAACCATTTATTATAAAACAGCGTATATGTATGTAAATACTACTGTAAAAATGTCTGAAAGGATCATCTATGGATCACATGATGTTTGACACATTTATTATTTAACCCTCCATAGCATAGTGTTGCCATGCAAACCACATTTCTGGGCCTCACACTGCCACTTAATTTATTTATTTATTTTTTTTTTTGGGGGGGGTAAACTGTTTAAAATATCACCTAACATGTATTTGTCTAATAAAAGGAAGGGTTGAAGTGCATGTGACCTTGTGTCCGAGGGAGTAGCAGTCCTTTTAAGAAGCAAGGTGCACACTCCCACTAATTGGTGAGATGAATATCCCTATTTAACATATTTAAATTTATTTTTAAATATATTCATGTGCATGAACATGTAAACGAGCATTTTTTTTTACTATTTTAAGACTTATTTTTGCATTATTTGTATACTAAAACTGTTTTTTTTGTTTGTTGCCTCAGGGCAACACTGTTAGAGCACCTTTGATCAGACAATATAATTATATAGTATCAATATGTGCTTAGTTGCAAAATTATTGCCATAATAATCTTTTAACTTTTACCATACACTAACACTTACAGGAGATTGACGCAAGAACGTTTTATTTGTGAAACATGTATGATCTAGAATTAAGGGTCTTTTGTTCAGACAGTGATGACAGCTTGTATAGAATGATAGTGCAGACAGTGAGGAAGTGTGGATCCCTACATCAGGCTTGTTTTGGTGCTAAAACGACCCTGCCCCATTGAAGGAAACCTTACTCTAGACACCTGAAGTTGTGCTGTGGTAACTGGCAACAAGATATCCTGATCCTGTAAGTTGCAAGGTGGGGACTTGTTTGTCCAGCACAGCCCACAGATGCACATTTGAGACAACACAGACCAGCCTTCATTCCCCATGTGTATCAGTGAGCCTTAGCCACACATTACCCTGTCACCGGTTCACCACTGGGGCATTGTAGTTGTAGTAAAATTTCTCTGTGACCTATTAGGATTCTGCAGTGTTTTCCATCAACTTTTGATATTGTTTCAGCGTGCTTGGATCTTTGATGATGATGAGCCACAAACATAAAAGGCAAATGCAGTTGAGTTGACTCAAGTCAATACCATGCAAAGGAAATCATTATAAGTGACTCTCGTGTTTTTGTTGGTTGGATTTTCCCTCTGACTTCAGATGTATCTTTTTACAACGACCATAACAGAGAAGGTTTACTGACCTTGCTGTGTATCAGGGCAAATAATGGCACGTATGCATGTCAACTTATCTCTGAACGCTCTCCGTCTCAACTTTTGTGTAATTTCAGCAATCCGCCTGTTTCTCTCACTTGTTTACTAACCGTTCTCAGTTAGTGTTAGGTGCTAAAGAGTCGACTGTAAGGAAGTCAAGACTGTTTTCTCATAAAACCCAGTCTCCTAAAAATTATGTTCCTAAAGAACTTTACTGCAATCACATATATGTTTGGGTGGGCAACATAATTGCAACCAGATTTCTATAAACACAATGAAAATTCCCAGATATCTTGATACTTAACAAATGCAAACAGGCAACATATTTTTGTTTGCCAAACAATCTAATCCACAATACTGTGTTTTTTTGTTTGAGATCATATTTGATCTTCCAATTCAACCAGATATCTTACTCCTACATTATTAATGTTAAAATAATTATTGTTGGGTTCAGCCACTCACAACACTGGTTTAAGGTTAGCAAAGAATGTTGAGTTAATACACAACATTATCACTTAACATAACATTAACACTTAAATCATTCAGATCATCAAAAAATATTAGAAAACAAAGATAACCAAAGTAAACACAAAATGCAATTTTTAAGTTATGATTTTATTTATTAAGGAAGAAAAACTATTCAAACCTTACCTGGCCCTGTTGTGAAAAAGTAATTGCCCCTAAACCTAATATCTAGTTGTGCCACCCTCAGCAACAACAACTTCAATCAAGCATTTGCAATAACTGTCAATGAGTCTTTCACATTGCTGTGGAGGAATTTCTGCCCCCTATTATTTGCAAAATTGTTTTAATTCAGCCAAATTGGAGGCTTTCCTAGCATGAACCACCTTTTTAAGGTCATGCCACAGCATCTGAATTGGATTCAAGTCTTTGTGCTCTTGGGGTAATTTTTGTAGGCCAGCCACTTCTGGGAAGATTCAAAACTTTTTCAGGTTTTCTCCATTTGTGGATAATGGCTCTTAACAGATCTGTCAGTAATCAGGCCTGGGTGTGGCTAGTAAAATTTAACTCAGGTTTCTAAAAAATGCGATTTATGCAATTACTTTGTCACATATGGCCATGTAGGTTTGGATAGTTTTTTACATTAATAAATAAAATCATCACTTAAAAACTCAATTTTATGTTTACTTGGGTTATCTTTGTCTATTAATTTCATTTGCTTGACATTGCAAAAACATGTTTCATCTTTCTCTAACTCTATAGAAAGTACTTTTCTTGCCTAAACATAACCTCACACAGGATTTTAGTCTCAAACTCAGGTCTGCAGCTTGTCAGCCCTGCACAGCATATGCCTACCATACACCCCAACAATGAGTTTGTCATTGTCATTGTCAGTTTCATAATGAGAAACCAGACACATTTCTGCCAAGATGGCCACATTGTGCCTTTTTAAAATCCTGGTCAAAATAAGGCTCATTATTTTAATATGAACCACTTTGAAACAGAGACATCTGGTCTGATGACAAGTGTGCAAGTGATTTAACTTACATCATTTAATTGTATGTCATGCAGTAGTCCACAACACAGGACCTTTTTTCTGTATTTAACTTTTTTGTTCCCATGGCACACACATCTGACCAATAAGCAGAGAGGATGTTCTTGTGTTCTTCACATCAGGGGAATGTTCCTGGCTTTTATTTTAGTGACCATGCTGCTAAAAAAATATTGTTGATATTCATGTCTGTAAGGAACGCAAACACAACAAAACACTTCATTCTTTGTTAAGTGTAAAGGTCTTGTTGGAAGAAGTTTTTGTTTGTGTGAGATTACTGCCAATGGTGCAGTGTAACCATCATTTAAAAAAAATATTTCATTGCAGTACAACATTTGGGCCAATATTTAAAAATTTTGGCCACTTCAATGTGAGGCAGAATAGTGCCATCTCAAAATGCCATCTCTATTTTTAGGCTTCACTGAGTGCCAAGCTGGAAAACTTTACGACATCTGCCGTGTTGAAAACAAGTGTCTATCTGTCAGGAATAATTTATAACAGGCAGATTCAGGGAACATGATTAATTAAAAACTGGTCTTAATTAACAGCCTCAATCAATGGTGCTCATTACTAACTCTGCTGGAGGTATCACAGGTAGGCCTGCTGTCCACACACACAGACACAAATGCAAATTCATATATTCACACATGCACACACACAGACACACACATGGTCACACAAACAAGCAAAAGCAAACACACACACACACACACACACACACACACACACAGCAGAACGTCCCAGAAGCAATAGACTTATTTTTGGTGGATTTCAAAAGAACTCCTTTGGGTTCAGAATCTTGCCTGGGGATATACACATTCCCACACAAACACACAAAAGCATTGCAGTTTTTTTTTTTAAAGGGGAGAAAAAAAAGGAAATTAATTAAATAATTTCTCTTGATTAAATTTGTACCACACTATTAGGCTACACTGCATTAGACGCCACCACAACTTGACCACTAAACAGACGGTCAGATTGTGAGGTTACACTTATTAAAATCTCCATCAAACCAAACCATCATCAACATCATGTAACATGAAAAATGTATAATTTATAATAATTTATATGTACGTTTATCTTATAGAACAATAACTATACTGACAGAAAAAAGGAAAGACCAGGTTCTACTGCTCCGCCTAGTGAATTAGTAGAATCACATCTTGGCAATAGGCCAGCAGGCTAATTCATAATTGATCACAACAGATGAACATCTGCAGTTGCATGTTTTTACACCTCAAAATAAATATATGATATTGTTCTTATGACATATTTAATTAGGTCAAAATGCAAAATAAACATGAGGTAAATATGTGGCCATTATGAGCAAAACTGGTATCAAGTTTTTAATGTCATCTAATAGGCACTACTTTACACAATGGCAAAATTTGACAGTTTTTGAAATATGGCTTAAATGTTCAAAATGAGCTGTAATTTTATAATGTCTGCTTGTTGTGAAGTTTAGTGAAAGAAAAAGAAAGATACCATTTAGTGTGGGGACCAAGGCCTGGTGTTGGGTCAACTGGACGAATGTGTTTTAATGGACAAAATGCGTCATTAGAGATTTCTTCACTTCTTTATCTTAAAAAAATGTGAAATTAATTAATTCACATTTCCTTGTTGCTGTGTGTGTGATAATGGTGATATGATGATTATATCATACACACAACAGCACCAATAAAACCTGTGGTGATATGACTCAATTTGCTGGCGTCACTTCAGTTGATAGCCAATCAGTTTATAGCTCTGGTCGTGTGGCAGAGGTCTTACATGCTTACATGTATGTGTGTATGCTCATCTCGGGGGAATTTAGGCAGATGTCAAACTGAAGTTACGGCCACAACTCAGTTCAGCTGCTGGGCGCCACTTCAAACACTCTCTTTCTATGTGAATCTGTGTGTGTGTGTGTGTACATGTTTGTGTGTATGCCCATGTGTTTATGCACACTCACCAGCAGTGCTTTCATCTACACACCTACAGTGAAAGACGGTGGGGGGCTTGGGCTACGGAGTGCTCACATTCACACACACACTTACACAGGCTGTGGCTGCATGTTGAGCAGCCCTGCCTTCACCCTGGTGAGCTGCAAGGTGTTTGCTGAGCAGAATGCTCAGGAATGACTTTAAACAAACACCGGTTACAACTAGTTTATTTGTAAAGGTGTAATCTGCTTAAAATATATCTTATAAAGTTCTGCACAAATATCATGATTTCTGTTTTTTTTGTTGCCAAGGTTTTGTATTTTGATATCATAATGCAGTGCATCCTTTTGTCGTAAATCTGTATGACTGACTTGTGTGTTACATCTATCATGTCCTATAGTTCTGTTGTTTTAGTTTGGCCTGTGATTTTTTTGAGTTACTTCTTTCCACATTTTCCAATAAATCCCCTTTAACCTCAACATCCTCTGTCCTGTCATGCACTTGAGTCCACCATTTTGTAATACTGTTACATCCTTGTTTAAAGCTCCAATGTTTTTCTGCTTATTTCTTTATTCTCTGACTAACCACAAATGTTGTGCATTTGTCACGAAGAGGAGCCCTTTAAAGTGAAGTTGTGGAGTTGTTGTAGAGACATATACTGACCCCTACAGATAAACATACTTTGGGGCCAAATACTGTATTTAAAAGCATCCGAGGATAACAATGAAGATATTGGAGGTAAAAATATCTCAATTCAGAGTAAACAGCCTGTTTAAAGAGTTCAGCTTCAGGAGGAATGGCCAGATGACACATGTTTCCTTTTTGTTGCTTATAAGTGTTTTGTCACTAAAGGCCACAGTTTTAATAAGTTTAGCTGATTGGTATATTTTTCCAGCCTCAGTGTCTGAACTCAGAGTCATTTGTACCACTGTTTTTCACACTTTTTTTTTTATTTAGAGCTTTTTAGTTTATTTCTCTTTGACCATGCATATTGGCAGTAGGTGAATTTTTTTTACATTTTTAAAATCATTGCTTTTTACACAAACCAACAACTTCTAAAAAAGTAATTCAACATGTTTAATGCTAGTTTTTTACACAACTAGACAGATGTAACCAGGATAGGCAGGTATTCAAATAGAGATTGAAAGAGACAGGTCATATTCAAGTAACAGGCACCACGAGTGGCTGCTGAGAAAAATAGAATCAGACAAAAGCAATAAAGCAAACAGGAAAAACAATTCACCAGGAAACAGTGTATTGGAATAGAAAGATAAAAAAAACATCAGCACTTCCTCATAATACACACACATAAAATTGGCAACAAAACCCCTGGACTACATCAGTGCAGTGGAAGCACAGCACAGCAATACATGATCCAACATTTTACCCAGCAGCACACAATCAAACACTGGAACAGTGAGAATTCCACTTTCCCTAGAAACCCAGGTTTAACTGAGATGTTTGATAGCAGACTTATGCTTACTAGAGAGAAGTGAGGCAGCTTACAGACTAACAACAAATGCAAATATAAAAGGAAACACATTCTGTATCAGTTTAGAGACCATTAGCAGTCCTACTATTACCGTGATGATTGTAACATGAAGGCTCATCCCAAACAGCAAGTTTTAGCTATTCTGCCAACAATTACAGCTCTTTAGTCTATAGAACTTTCACTCATTCTGTTAACTACAATCTGTATTTTTGACCAGACATTATGATAAAATTAAAGAACCATTACTTCTTACTATAGTGATGAACTCATGCTAGCAGTGGCGTAAGGTAACTTAGTGTTTTAACTAATTACTGTACTCAAGTCCCACTCGAGTCACATTGTAAGGCCTATATAAATACTCTGCTATGAAAAACATATTGTCTGACAGTTTTCTTTCCACAAAAAGAACACACAACAACTTCAGTAGAGGGTTATAGAGATCACATTTTGTTGTAGAATGTAAATGTGACAAAAAAGGCTTATTATTATGATCTGCCTCCCTCATTGAAAAATTCAGGATAAATGAATATTCATTATATGCAAAAGAAGGCAGCCTCAGGGTTTCACGCACTACAGGCACTTGCAGAAGGTACACCAGTGGATAAATTGTGCGTATGACAACACCATAGTGAGCAGAGGTATTGGAGCTATTCAGCCGTATATGTTTGAGCCTCAGTTGGAACCAGACTAAGATGAAGAGTCATCAAAACTGTCACTTGGCAGACATTTCAAAGTGGTAAGCATCCTATTTTTAAAAAATTACAACTACTAATATAATTTTAGCAAGCAAACACTGTCAAAAACAATCTAAGGAGATATGTTATATAACGCAACTGATTTTTACTTTGGATATGTAAAAAACTTTTTACATGCTGACTCAAAACCCTTTTTGCATGTAGTTAAGGAAAGATTCCTGGCTAAAATGTGTGCTGCACATATGAAGTCTTTAAACATCATTAGGTGTGTAAGCACAATGTCTGTAAATACATTTCTAGCCATTACTACTGTCAAAGGACAAAATATTTTGGTAAGTAGTGGAAAGAAGTTCTAGTTTACATCAAAAAACTGTGCACTCCAGCATTTTCTGTCAACTATGTATGCTCACACCTGTCACTCAAAGGTTTGTTTGGGCTAACTTCAGGACAGTGGTTTCAGGTATCAGGTTTCAGCAGCCTGCATTCTGCAACTGCATAGTGAAGTGTGATTGGCTTTGGATTCCTTCAATGTAGATAATCTTGTGTTCTCCACCAACTTTTGAAATCAGTAGAACAATGTGAAAACCCCATGGACACTAAGTATAGTATAAGTTTAGCACAATTCAGGACAGCAGTATGTCTACTTAGTTATTATTAGATTCAAACCATATGATGAACAGAAATTGTTACAGTCTGCAACATTAAAGTAATAAATATAAAAATATAATATTTAATGATGTATAATTAATCATTTTTCCTAGATCTTTCTTACACTTAGAAGAGACAGGACTCTATTCAACAAGTTTAGAACAGGATCACCATGGAGCATTGTTAATTTTGACAGGAATTTTCAGTTTAGTTTAAGTCATTGTCATTTTAGTCATTTATTTTATTTGAGTTTAATCAAGATTTAGTCAGTGTTTTAGTCATAGGTTAACTTTTGTGATGCTATTATAAACTTTGTGAGACTTAGCAAAATAAGGTAAAGAAACTATTCTAATTGAATATGCAATTATGGGCACCAGTAAAGAACAAATGTGTCCAATAGTGGGTGAAATAATGATAATAATGAAAATAAAATAAGTAATAACTAGCGCAATATTATTATGTCTAATTATAACTCTGTAATTTACAAAAATCACTAGAACAATCACCTCTCACATAACTCCTGTATTAAAATTACATTTAAAACACAATCTGTTTCTAACCCTAACAAAAGTGACTTTCTTGCCTAAACTCAAGCTGGCACGAGTCTCTGGGCTCGACCTTCACTTTATCAGTCCAGTACACGCGTGCAAGCCCAGACTGACACTGGCCTATCCCAACACTAAAACCACCAGGTTGTGTTAATATTCTGGCTCATTGGTTGTCGCCACATACTTACTGCCCAACATTTTGTTGACAAAATTAACACCATGCCTCCATGGAGTATGCAGTGGAAATACACAGTTTACAGAACTGACTGTGACTTTAAGACTGGGGATAGTGCTTGAGAACAACTTGGCAGCTACAGAAGACAGCTTCAATCGAGACAGCCTTAACCTACAAATCAAGTTGTCTTTGCATATTTGCTATTCCACTTCTATTATGCTTTTTATCAACAGATGCGCCCTGTGTGACCAAATGAAAATGTAATATTTCCAAGTACAGGTATGAACACCAAGTGATTAAATGACAAAAAGTGCACTCTTCCCTTACTTAGCTCAGCAAGAGCCATTATAAACACCAGAGTAAGACTGAGAATAATAGAACTGGACAGACATAGACACAGTGAGGGTATTAAAAAGTAAAAAATTTAAATAATAGAAACATTTGGAGGAATGACAGACAGATGCAAAAGCAAGGAAAGAAAAAAACAATGAAACTACAGAGAGGAGAAAGACTTTATATGTTTATAGTTGTCACAGTAGCAGATCCCTCACTGGTCTTTCCATTTTGTAATTTAGTCTCATCTGTTCCTTTCCTTCTCTGACTCGCCTTATGGGCGACAGTTGGGCGTCTCTATTTGGTGCCAATTACAGATTGTTTGGCATTGACGTGGCACTGAGACTCAAGGCTGTGGAGTCTCCGACCCCCACAGCTCCTAATTTACCCATCAAACAATCCCATCCACGATCCGACCACTTAGGAAAGTTACACTGCTTCTTAATAACTCCCTCACTGGTTGGTATTGCTGGAGTGAGTGAAGAGAAAGAGCAACCTTGTGTTTGGTGAGGGGAACATAAATGAAAATGAACAACGGTATCACTCAAATCCAGGGCACTATTAGAAGAGCTTTTTTACTCTATAAGGGCTCTCGACTAGTATTGAAAGTATTTTTCTTCGACTTTGAACAAATAATGGGAATATGGCTTAGGAGTAACTCAGTGACAACCACTCCAGTGGTGGCGCCTTTGTCAGCAGTAACGGCCATAGTCAGTCTGATTTAAAATGTGAGAGAACTGGAAACTAATCAGCACAAACTTTACTATGTTAGACAACTTGCATTATGTAAGTGGATGTTGAAATTTAGAATTAATTATGTAAATAGTAAACCTATATACTCTTATACTCCCTTTTTAACTTTTTAAGTTTTTATTGGAGTCATTGTGAAAAAACAAGTCTTTCCTCTTTTTTTCATTTATTTAAAAAAAAATAAATGCCATGTTTTTTTTTGTCAGATTGTATTCACATTGTTTATTATCCACATCCACATAATATCTATGTTACTGCATTGTTTATACTATAGTATTTTTGTTTTTGTTTTTTGCAGACTTCTTAGTTTTGTGATCCTTGTGTTTATCTTGATGTTCCCTCATACATACATACATATATATATATATATATATATATATATATATATATATATATATATATATACACACACACACACATATATATACATGCAAACTAAAACAAAACATCAAACCTTGCAATAAATCAGATGCCCTACTAAAATGTATGCTAAAGATCTCCCAGTCTCTTTTGATTGCAGATTGGCCACAAGCAAGATGTTAGTTGCTGCCACATACAGTATGTGATAATGATGGTGGATCACAGTTGGAGCAATTTCATTTACATTCCAAGTTTGTATATACATTCTAAGAGTGCCACCAGACTTTAATGATGCTGTATTCAGGATCATTAAAGAAGCATATTTTCAACATTTAAGCAAACTTACTAAATACTTGTGCATGACTTTATGTGAAACAAGGTCTATAAAAATGAAGCTGTACTTCCCTGCCATTGTATTGATGATTATAATGAATGTCACTTGATCAGCACAACACATTTTGCAATAAAAACAAATGAGATTAGACAGAAAATTGGTTCCAGATCTCTTGCAGAACCAATTCAGCAGTATACTGCATTAAACAAAGGTGACAAAAAGCTATAGTTTAATTCAATTTTCAGTTTGGTTTATTTATACAGCACTAAATCACAACAACAGTCATCTCAAGGCACTTTACAGTGTAAGGTTTAACACATTACAGAATATAACAATACAACTATAATTGATACAATACAGAAATGCCAGCTATCACCATAGCTTTTCAAACATTGTCTAAACTGGTGTAAACCTTCTACATGCCTCCTGACTTTATTGATCCCACAGTGGGGAAATCTGTGCGTTATCACAGCTCAGGTACAGATAGCAGAAGAATACAAAGACTATACCAAGAATTTAAAATCAAGAAATACAAAATAAATAAGATAATACACTATATACAACGGTAGCTGAGGTTCTATGTGCACGCATACACAGTATGTGTTATGGATGGAAGGTTGTGGAAAATATGCAAGTAATAAATTTCAACTATTGTACTACTACTATTACTATGCAAGTAATAGATATCTATAAGTGTCTCGATGCATGCTTAATAATCCAGGTAAGGAAATCCTAGAAATTTGATTCTGTTCATCTGGACATATAAGTATAACATGTACATGCACACACATATGTACAAATGTGTATGTGTATTTGTACATGTGTGTATGCATCCATACACACTATATATACATATATATACATGCACACGTCCATACATATATAAGGTGCATTATGCATGAAGTGGTGACCGTGGAGGTAAAATGTCTAAGTGACTCGTGACAAGAGAGATCATATTTCAGCTACATTAGCTTATCTCCATTGGCTACCTGTTAAATCTAGAATAGAGTTTAAAATCCTTCTCCTAACATACAAAGGACTCAATGACCAGGCCCCATCATATATCAAAGACCTCATATATCCATACTGTCCCAGCAGAGCACTTCGCTCTCAGAGTGCTGGTCTACTTGTGGTTCCTAGAGTTTCCAGGTGTAGAATGGGAGGCA
>JAUYWH010000001.1:24768244-24782390 GCA_034779795.1 Ctenopoma multispine
AGACCTTCCTTTTTGATAAAGCTTATAGTTAGAGCTCATATGTCAATACTGCTATTAACTGTGTGTCTTCTCTCTCCCGTAGTTCTGCTTCTTCCTCTCTGCAGGATCCCCAGCTCGGAGCTGTATGATATCTAGTGTGCAGCTGCTGGCCCTACCAACCTGCCTAGTGTTTCGTCTGCTGCTTCTTGTTGTCTTTGATTTGCCTGCTGTTCTTTTCTCTCTCCTCTTTCTACTCACCCCAACCGGTCGAGGCAGATGGCCGCCCACCATTAACTTGGTTCTGCTGGAGGTTTCTTCGGTTAAAAGGAGTTTTTCCTCTCCACTTTCGCCTCAGTGCTTGTTCTAGTGGGACTGTTGGGTTTTCTACTTTATTCTGTATATGTTCATTTAATGTGTAAGGTTTTAAACCTTATGCTGTAAAATGCCTCGAGATGACTTCTGTTGTGAATTGGTGCTATATAAATAAAGTTGAATTGAATTGAACTGACATCATGATTGTGGAGTTATAGTCTAACTGCTGTCGGGATGAATGATCTGCAAAACCGCTTCTTCCTGCAGCGTGGGTGTATCAGTCTCTGACTAAAGGAGCTGCTCACAGACCCATGCAGAGGGTGTGGGTTGTTCATGATGGATGTCAGCTTTGCTAACATCCTCCTCTCCCCCACAACCTCCACAGACTCCAGAGGACATCCCAGCACAGAGTTAGACCTCCGCACCAGTTTGTCAATCCTGCTCCTGTCCCCGTCTGTGCATCTGCTCCCCCAGCAGGCCACTGCATAGAAAAGGGTGGATATACATATATATTCTTATATATATTCTTCTGAATTTGTAGTCCAGTCCAATTTATTGTTGAGGTGAACTTGTAAGAGTCCACTGTCTCAATGTCTTTTCCCTGGATCTTTACCAGTGTTGTAGGGGCTGATTTCCTCCTGAAGTCTACGACCATCTTCTTTGTCTTGCTATCGTTGATTTGGAGAGCCGAAGTCACCGATGACCCCCCTGTATTCCTGATCGTTCCCGTCTGATATGCATCCGATGATGGCCATATCATCTGAGAACTTTTGTAGGTGGCAATGGTCTAAATTATGACAGAAGTCAGAAGTATACAGACTGAACAAGAAGGGTGAGAGAACCATGCCCTGCGGCACCCCCGTGCTGTAGATCACTGCGTTAGGTAGTCAATCATCTATGCAGTCAGCTGTTTGCCCACTCCGGCTCCCTCCAGCTTCCCTCTCAATAGTGCAGGCTGGATGGTGTTGAAAGCACTGGAGAAGTCAAAAAACATGATCCTCACAGTGTTCCCTGCCTGCTCCAGGTGACAGAGGGATCGGTGCAACACTCGGTAGATGACAGCGTCATCCACCCCAATTTCAGAATGGTAGGCAAACTGCAGGGGGTCCATCGCTGAGCTCACCAGGGGGCGAAGGTGGTGCAGGATGAGCCTCTCTATGGTCTTCATCAGGTTAGAAGTCAAGGCCACAGGCCTGAAGTGGTTGGGCTCCCTGGGGTGTGCGATTCTTGGCACCGGAACCACGCAGGAAATCTTCCACAGTTCAGGAATCCTCTTCAGACTCAGGCTCAGGTTAATGATGTGCAGGACCACATGACAGAGCTGGTCTGCACAATCCCTGAACAGTCTGTAGCAGATTCCGTCTGGACCTGCTGCCTTCCTTGTCTGCATCCTCTTGAGCTGACTTCTTACCTGATCAGTTGTGAAGTAGACATGAGGCTGGGCTGGGGTGGGGGATGGGGCTGGCTATGTTGTGGGTAGATGTGGGATGGGGGTGAGGCAGGGTGGTGGAGTGAGGAGAGCTCAGTTAACAATGGCATTGCACCAGGAGAGGGGGGGGAACAGCATACGGGTAGGGTAATGGTTCAAAGTCAAATCTGTTTAAAAACAGATTTAAGTCGTTGCCCCATCCCCAGTCAGCAGACACTGTGGCTCCTCCATTGTCCCCGAAGTGTCCAGAGATTTTTTCCATGTTCCTCCAGACTTCTCAGACATTATTCTGTTAGAGTTGGTTTTCCATCTTCCTCCTGAAGTGCTCCGTGCCACCTCCGATCTTGTATTTGAGATCTGTACTCTCTTCAGTTTATCCTTGTTTCCAGATCTGAAAGCCCTCTTCTTCTCATTCAGCAGCGCCTTCAGTTCTGGGGTAGGTTTATTGTTTGAGAAACACCGTACCATCATGGTAGGCACAGTGTTCTCAACACAGATGTTTATGTAGTCTGTGATGCAGTGGGTGAGGGCATCAAATGTCCTGCCAGCCTGGGCATTCAAAACAGTCTCTCAGGGCCTCACTACATTCCTCAGACCACACCCTTCACCTTCTTTGTGGGGGGTTTCCTCTGCTGGTACTCCCACTGCAGTCTGGTTAGCGCCATTAGCTCTTACATCCTGTTGGGTAAAAATCTTACATTACCAATGAGAATGGATGGAATGCTTGGTTTGTATGGTCTTCTTCTCTCCCAATACTTCGCTCTAGTCCTGCATTCCCTCCTCCTACGCCATAATTCCTTCAGAATCTTGGGTCACTCCTCCGGGAGTACCCTCCTGTTGCACAGTGCTAATACCTTCTCCCTGCTGTAAACAATGGGGTGGCTTACAGGTTCTCCAGATGTGGTGGTGAAAAGTCCCAAAAGGAGTAGAAGATATGCTACTACTCTCATGAAAGTTTGTGTGTCCATGTCAGGTTGCAGTTCAAATAAAACGCAACCGAGAGACTCGGGAAAAAAAAACTTAAAACACAAATAAAAATAAAAAGAATGGAAAAACTAGCTGGGAGCTAAGGTAACAAGCTGTCTACTGTGGTGCCATTTTGGAAAAAAACTCTCACTGCCTGCTAGTTAAACCATGGCACAGGAAAATGTGAGATTTATCATCCACTCAAATTTCAATGATCAGAAAAAAGTGTATACAATAAAGTTACTAACTTACTCTGAAACACTGGGGGCATGTCCACTGAGGAGGTATGTTGTAATTGATGTGATCCATTCCCTGATCTTCTATCTCTATGGCTTGTTTTTCTCTCACTCCTTTTCCCTCACTTTGCTCACGCACTTGCCTCTGTGCTCAAACCCTGATTGTCCCCAGGGGCAATTGTTTCTCTTTATCCATCTCACTCTTTAATTCCCCACTCTCCATTTCCTTTGTCGGTTCATCTTGCAAGATTCCTGCCTGTTCTGCTATTACTTTCATGTCAGATACCTTTGTTCACCCAGTTCGGTTCTGCTTGTCCTCCTAGCTGGCTCAACTCACTATTGTCTGCACTTCTCTCTGCTCCTTATATGTAAGTTGGGTTGGTTTTGTGCTGCTTCTCTTGCTGTCTTAGTTTTCCTCTACCACCTTACTCCCTCCCTCTGTATTATCTTTAGTTAGTTAGTTTATGTGTATCTTCCCTTTGTACAGTTACTCCCTATTAGTTCAGTTCCCTTTTCTGTTCATTAGTCTTATCTCATGTTTGTTCACTTTGTTCATTAAAAGATCCAGTTTTTCATACTTACTCTCCGGCTCTGGTCTACTTGTTTGCATTGAAATCGATAAAACTCACGCTTTCTGTCACAGGAATTATTTCCTAAGTTCTGGTTGTAGCCACTGTTGTCTAAAAATTTGCAACATGCAGCATTCGGTCCTCTTTGTCCTGCTGTTATTCCAGACTTATCTCTGTGCCACCCTTCAACTCACATATGGACTAGCCTCTTCGGTCGAGCCATGATATTTACAAGATACACAATATGTCTGTGACAGCATATTGACTTAACCTTCAGACTACACAATATACAGTACTGTGTCTGAGGTCTGAGCAATATTGGGCTATATAATAATAATAAATAATGAATACTTTATTGATCCCCTTGGGTAAATTGTTGTCTGGACAGGTGCTAGACCTGTGTCAACGCTACTACAGGGTTTTGGTATCTTGTCCAGGGACACCTCAACATGTAGCTTCGAGGGGACTGAGAATCAAACCACCTACCCTTGGGTTGGAAGACGACTGCTCTACCCAACTGCTCTACCCCCTGAGCTACCATGCCCCCCCCAATGGACATGGCATTCTCAATCTGCCTCTCTGAAGTCTTGTAGAGAAGTTTAAATGATTCAAGACAAGACTTGACCCTCTCAGAATCTCGGGATGCAACCATGAGAGCCGTCACAACGGCTTTAAGAACAGGCCGGAAATGGACACCAATCATGGACACTACATCATGCTGAGATTGTAGGCCGTGTTCAGCAAGGAAGAGAAGGGTTGGGCTTATGTCCAGTAGTGGTGGGCCGATCGATCCAAAATATCGATAGTATCGATACCACGTTGGTATCGTTATCGGATCGATACTATCATGCTGGTATAAATATATTCTCTCTTCTACTTTCAGTGCGTCCGTTCCATCAGAAATTAAACTTCCCGGTACAAACGCCGCTCCTCTCACATCAACGTGACTTAGCAGCGCTGAGCAGACACATGCAGACTGTAGTGAATGATGGCTCAGAGAAAGAGGATCATCTGCCGTATTTTACAGTGATAGACGGGGACTCGGGTCTCCCGCATCTCCGTCATGAACGGTAAACAGCATTGCTTCGCGTTAATAATAGTAGCGGGTCATTCATTCTCAAAACTCTGTGGACAATATCTGGGACAAACAGAAACTGTATTTTAGGGGGGTGGGGGGACATTTTCTGGCATTCTGTCATTAAATGCACTCCTAGAGAAATTAATAATTGGTAGCACCAATTCTGATTGTCTGTAGGATTCAAGAGAAATATGCTGGAGCTATATTCACTTAATGTAACACTGATTGTGGGTTTGGTCGTGTTTAAAGCGATTTAATATGACGGGGATTTTACTTAAGCTCTGGTTCAAGACTACTGTCCTGGATGTGGATGTTAATTCAATACTGGTGTTTTTTTTTGTTAATATTTTTGTGCATTTGGTTGTGTTTATAGCAATTTTAATGTTTTTTTTAAGCATTTTAAACATTTTTTAAGCGCTTTTATGCGATTTTCCAGCAGGATTTATTTTAATGGTGCATTTTCCGGCAGGCTGCCCTTATAAGGTAATAGTATCGGATCGGTATCGGCGATACTGACCCTGTATTTACTTGGTATCAGATCGGTACCAAAATTTGCGGTATTGCACACCACTAATGTCCAGCTTGACCCTTGTGGAACAAAGATACACCATCACAACGATGAAAGCTGGTGGTCCTGGCATTCCGCAGGAGGAAACTGCAAGATGTGCCAAGGCAGTTTCACAAGCTCGACAGGGACAGTGGATGAAGGGGGTAAACATAGAGAAAAGGAAAATCAGTTGGAAAGAATTGTGGGCAATAGAGAGAAATAGAATCAGCTTCTTACTTTGGGCCACGTATGACATCCTTCCCTCACCAACAAATCTCCACCAGTGGACAGGCAAAGATCCCCTGTGTTTGTCCCCAGCCACACTCAGGTACATTCTCACAGCTTGTAAAGTTGGACTGCAGGAGCTATAGAGGTCAAAAGAACTGCCACCAATGCTACTCCCTCTAGAACTCTGTGCACAGTTTTTGGAGGAGCATGTGACTAGAAAATGTTAGTTGACATTGGACAAAAGCTTAAAATAATAGTCACTTCCACCCTGAGACCTTCATTTGGTTTACCATGCTCTTTACTGTCTATTTTATAGAGTTGACAGTACCATGGGAGGATGCCATTGATGAGGCCAGTGGGAAGAAGAGACTGTGTTATGCTGAGCTGAAAGCAGAAGCAGAACAGCAAGGCTGGAGAGTAACAATTTACCCAGTGGAGGTAGGCTGCCGGAGTTTCATTGCTATTTAGTCTCGGTCACAGGAGAAATAGGCAGACCCACAGACACACACATTTTTGCTCTGGGGTTTTTGTGGTCATTTTGGGGATTCAGTTTTGTGGCCAGGAAGAGTTTGCCTATGAACCACTGACCACAGAGTCAAGAGGCAACAACTCTAACAACTGTGCCACTGCCACCGTCGTAACCATATATCATCAAGCAATCATATAATATTTATATAGGTATTTTTTTAATAAAGCACAACATTTTTTAACAGGAAAGCGAGTTAGGTAATTGGGGTGAATGGAGGGTTCACATGTAACCTGATTTTAGGCAAGAGACCTTGAGAACCTAGAGGTTGGAGCTATAGAAAGAATGTGTTTTTCATTCAATTTTAATACAGACACTGTGTATGAAGAGACTGTTATATTTCTGTCTTTATTAAGCAGGACCATAGTCTTGAATACTCTGAATACTTCAACCCAACTATTAAAAAACCCTTAATGACCCTTTAATAAATTTGGAGTCACACATCTGGATGTTACATGGCAAGATGAGACCTTGGATTGGATATGCTGGTGGATAAAAATATGTTGCCTTTGTACAATGGATATGTTGTATGTAAGTCATCAGCATATTGTAATATACATTAATGGTGAACATATGGTCATGTATGGTCATATTGTAACAGAAATCTAGCTGAGTTGCAATTACTTTCCCTACAACAATGTATTTGTGCAGTTTAGTTGTATAAGAACATAATTTTAAGGAGCCTGGGTTGTTTGGTTTGATTGACAATATTTAGCCATATGTGCGTCTTAAGGACATTCTCTTTGTTGCTGTCAAAAGCTGAATTTCCCAGTCCTTCTAATAAAACTGAGATCCGCATCAGCTCTTTCTGGCAGAAACACCAGTTTGATCAATTAAAGGTGACTCTTAATAACAACGTGCTTTCTCCAAGGTTTAGATGTTACCATTCTTTTGATCTACACATTAAACACATCACGAAGACTGCCTTTGTCTTTTGAGTCTGTGGCTGATGCTGAGATGTTAATTCATGCTTTTGTCTCTTGGAGGCTTGATTATTGTAATGTTTTGTACATAGACTTGCTACATTCAAGCCTAAAAGGTTCAAATTGCTGCAGCTAGAATTTCAATTCAGCAAATGTGACCATATTATACCAATCATGGCTTTACTTTGTTGGTTCCCTATCTGTGCAAGATCAAACTTTAAGGGGCTTTTAATGACCTAAACTCCTAAATGGGCAGGTCCCTTTACTCTAGAATAATGCTCCAGATTGTCTGGCTCCACTGAGGTATTTATATTATACAGTATAGTCCATGTTGTCGTGCTGAAGGTATTACTTTAAAGTCTCTTGTTCACTCCATTTCATCTCTCATTATTTCCTTGCTTTCTGCTCATGATTTTTGTGCAGCATATAAAAGAATCTGCAGATGAGCTACACATTGACTGAGGCAAGTGGACAGGAGAGGAAACTCTCTAATTTCAGAGCAAATCATTCAATATCCGTAACACACTGACTGATGCTTGTGTGTATGGTGCAACATACATATTATACTGTTGTACAAAGCAGTTTAAAGTCATTCTTTCAACTTCTGGAGCTTACATCATAACGTTATTTCTATTAGAACATTTGTTAACTCTGCTTTAATGGCTTCACAATCATTAACCTGCTACTGTACATACTCTAGATTACCAAACAATCTGTGGAAAATTATGAAACATTTTACTTTAAAACTTTGGAAAACTTTTAAAACTCACAGACTAAAGTGACATTCATGATTAAATGTTAAAAAGTGGCACTTAGAGGTTATTCAGTTATGGGTCTTACAGTAAATGATAAACAACCCTAAAAGGGTTGAAAACAGAGTGTTAAGATGAGAGTAGAAGGAGAAAAGTATTGAACAACCATCACCAAGGACATGGCAGGGTGTGTCGGTGCGATACTCAGCATGATGTCTGCTTCTGTGAAGAAATTGGTTCAAGGATGCAACAACATTAATAAATTATGCCACACACAAACACACATTCACATGCACACATAAAATCCACAGGATTGGTTGGTGTAGAGGTTGAAAAACAGCAGGAACTCTTCTTTGACAACACACACAGCGTAGCTACTGAACGGACTTTCATCTGGGTCAAGTAACCTTTGGTTTTCATAGCCAAGTCCTAGCATGTGTCACACCTAGTTTAATATTAAGTAAGTAAGGTTTATTTATGTGTCTTTCTAGATTGAACATCATAGAGTTTAGAAAATGTAAAAAGAAAAAACTATTTAAGACATGATTTTACATAATAAATAAAATATTTCAAAACAACACTCTTAAAAGGCAAGTCTTTGAGTTGCTAAATCAAGTTATTCACAGAATCAACAGATTATGACCAAAGGAGTTTCTAAAATTTAGCCACAGTTTAAAAGGTTTGATCACCTTTAGTTTTAGGGTAGAGCAAAATACAAGCAAAACCTTGATAAGACAACTTTAGTGTCCTCCTAGTAACAAAAGGTTGCAATAGATCACTGATATAGGCAATACATCTGTAAAGATTCTCAGTCATCTAGGTGATGCACACAAGGAATATGTTCAGTTGCCATATATCGATTTACCGATCTAATATAGGCAGGTATCCAAACATGCAGGTGTAAAAGTAATCAGTTTTAATTAAATTTTGAAACTGATGGCCAGGTAATGTCAGGAGATCAGGATTGGGGTTACATGAGACAACTAATTAAGGAACCCTTCAAGGTTACAATCAATACTCAATCATTAATGTCTATCTTGTGACGAATAGTATGAACATTTATAACTTTGGTGTCATTAAACATGATCTTAATGTACAATGATGTATATAAAGCATGGTAAATGCGATTATAAGCAGCTTTCTGGTTATCAGGTTCAAAGCTGTGCAGTTAAGCTATATGAAAGTTACTTGGATAACATTCCTGTCAGATTTCTTAGAGACATTTTAAATGTAGTATCAAAAGTTAGGAAGAGATCATTGATTATTGTAATGTTTTGTACGCAGGCTTATAAAATAATATATAACATGTCAGAATGTCACAATATTTTGTATGAGTTACAGTCAAGATTTAGAAGTGCCCATTCTACTGAAACCATCAGTAGGGACAAACTGGCAAGTTATGTGGTATAGTCCTGCTTGAGCTCCAAAAAGCTTTTAACATTGTAGACTACAAAAAAACTGAATTTTCAGTTAAAATGACACAACAATAGCCATTAAAAAAGGTCTCTCAATAATAGCAGCAAAAACCACTGATATTAGGATGCATATTTCATAATCAGCTCCAGAAGATGTCATGGCACTAAAGCAGTGTTTCTCAATTAGTGGGGCGCGGCCCCTAGGGGTGGTCAAGGGGGGCGCGAGACACATGATATTCCCTTATTTTTAGCAATTTTTTTTCATGCTGGGACGCTAAACCACCCCCAGTCGCTAGGTGGCAGCAGCGCTCAAACTAATCAACAGGCTGCCTGTTTAATCCAGCAGAAGTAGACCGACAACAAACACACACACGGGTCTCCCAGTGTGCAGAGTGAGAGCGCTGATGAAGGAGTTTATGACAGTCAAAAGAAAAAACGGCAGAGACGCAAGAGGCAAGAAGAGAATGTGACGGTAAAAAAAGACCAGAAAATATGACGAAGCCTACTTAGCGCTTGGATTTACTGTGAATACGGCTGGAAATGAGGAAAATAGCAGTACTATTGTTAAAAATGTTAAAAAACTATATGAGAAAAAGATGTTGAAGTGGACAACTAAAATTTACAGTTAATAAAAAGTTTTGAATAAGTTAATAAACTGAACTCTGAAATAGTTTTAAATTGGTGCATCTTATTTTCTTAATTTGATTGATTAGATAATCAGATTCGTGGTGCCAGAAACCTACAGTGGTTTGTACAGATAAATCATTAAAGATTATTTTGTTCTATATCAGATTTCAATCCATGGGGGGCGTGAATTTTAATTTTTTCCCAAACGGGGAGCACAACAGAAAATAATTGAGAACCACTGCACTAAAGGCACTTTCTGGCAAATTCTGGCTTCAATAAAATGCATTGAAGTTCCAAATTTTAATTGTTATGACTTAACATCTGCCATTTCTCTCTTTTCCCATCACAGTGGAATAAGCTTTCTTGCATCCTTATCCTTGACAATTTAACTGCATCTGAAAGCAGTTGCTCTCTGGACCACTTGTAAATGATCCTGGGATGTTTTGGTACAACAGGTAATTTGTAAGTTGTAAAAACACATGAATATTTAGATCCATCTCAGCCTCTAGCACCACAGTCTTTAAGTATTGTCTTAACAATATTTTATCGTCATTACTGGTGCAGTCAAGTGGTTCTGGAAGTCACACAGCACAATGAGTTAAATAGAGATCACCTGGGTGCAGTGAATGTGTCTCAGGGACTGTTGTATAAATACACCTGCATCTGAAAGGTCAAATTACTGGTGACTCTGTATCCTGGCCAAAAACTATAGCATGAAGACAATAGAACAGAAGATGAAATGTGGCACAGGTGTAAATCTGCCTAAAGCAGGCTGTCCTAAAAAACTGAGTGGCTGTCCGGGAAGGGGACTAGTGGAGGATGCCAACAAGACACTTGTGACTCATCTGTAGTAGGAAGTAGGAAAGATGTGTGTATATAACAACTGTTGATCGGGCTCTTTTGACTCCCAGTCAAAACTATAAGAAAGTAACAAAGAAAAGAAAATTCACATTAAATCTGAGCTAGAGTTTGTTCAACAGCATGTGAGAGACTCTGAAGTCAACTAGAGGAAGGTTCTATGATATGTTGAGACAAAACGTAGTGTTTGACTAGCCTACTTAACGCTATGTTTGGTTTAAACAAAACACTGCACCTCATCACAAACACATCATTCCCAACATAAAGTATGGTGGTGGCAGCATCATGCTGTGGGTGTGCTTCTCTGCAGCCGCCACTGGAAGGTTTGTGATGTTAGAGGGTAAAAGAATGGCATAAAATCAAGGGAAATCCTAGAAGAAAACCTGATGCATTCTAAGTGCGACTTGGGAAATTTGTTGTTTTTTGTGTGC
The DNA here is from genome assembly GCA_034779795.1 of Ctenopoma multispine. Classification (NCBI taxonomy): domain Eukaryota; kingdom Metazoa; phylum Chordata; class Actinopteri; order Anabantiformes; family Anabantidae; genus Ctenopoma; species Ctenopoma multispine. The sequence goes on from JAUYWH010000001.1 coordinate 24,779,121, forward strand.
AAAGCTGATTGAGACCTATACAGACAGAGTCAATGCTGTACTTGCTGCTAACATAGGTGCATCTATGAAATACTGTCTTTAATCCTTGGGAATATTTATGTAATCACATAGTATTTCTTATATTTAAATTAATTTTGTATTGTTGTATTATTGTTAATTTTGTCAATAGTTATTGATTTATGAAGATTTATTTAATGAGTAAATTGTAACAAAAATTATGACAAAATCTCTGATCACCACACCATGAAAAACACGAAACAAATCAATAGCTTATCTTTGGTAGACAAACTTGATCACAGTCTCCATCTGAAAGTACTGAATGTATCTGCATCAGGCCTTCCGACAGTCCTGGCTGGGCCCAGGACAGCACGATCCTTCTAAAATAAGACCATTCCAGGAGATTTTTATTTTTTAACTTACCCTAACCCTGAAGATTTTGTGCCTAACTCCACAGTTGCCTTAGTGCATAAAGCCAGTTAAGCTGTAATGTTTCCACGCTGTAACTTTTTGATGAGAGGTCTGATGGGCAACCGAATTAATTGACACCAAGGGATAAGAACATGTTGGATTACATTAATGAAGAGAAGGATGTATTTACAAAGAGCATTGCCAATCACAGGTTCAATCCCTAATCATGAACTCATAACATATGTAGTCCCACATGGTGTCTGAGACTCTATAAGTGTCTTTGGATCTATTTTAATAAATGTAAATTACTTATTATCCTTTTTTTCTGATGATGTATTTTCATATGCCAATGACTCAGCACTTTTAAATGAAGTGTTCTTCATGTCACGCATCTTAATTTTAAGTATTTTACAAAAATATGGGCAAAATTCCCAGTCCTAGCAGGCTCAATGACGAGTTGTTCTTGTACAAGACACTAAAACCCAGAATTAGCATGGATGTGTCTGCCAGCTGTCCAAATAACAGTTTTCCCGAGGGGATCAATAAAGTATCAATTATTATTATTATTCAATATTTAAAAAAACTATATTAATTCCAGAGGGAAATTATTTTGTCATTTTACAGCAGCTCTCTGTTCAAATAGAAAGAAAGAAAGAACCATAACCAGAAAAGATTAACACCAACACAAATACTAAATACTCAACTTACAACTTCTTCTTATTATTATTATTGGACAAAGGATGCTGAAGATGGGAGTATGGAACTGTGAAGGAGGACATGCAGACGGTTGTTGTAACAGAGCAGAAACATCAAAAAACACAGAATTGGAAATATCAGTAGCTTATGGCTGTGAAGATTCTCAGTCATCTAGGTGAAGTCTGAAAGTTGAATCATGGCAACTAGACTTTCTTTCTTTAAGATAGAGGCGTTTCATTCTGCATCCACAGAACTTGTTCGATCTGAGGGAAGTTGGCTAGTGACCACAAATTTATTCTCCAGGTTGGTTTCACTTCACACCTGCCTTAAATAGGCTAGTTAAGTGAAACAAAGGCAGGAGAAGGGGTGTGGGCAGAAACAAAAGAAGAGTAATTTAGTGAATGCTGTTCAGTGCAGTGAAGAGTGCTTTGAGCTGTACATTGGAGAAACCAAACAGCCGCTACACAGGAGGATGGCCCAGCAAAGAAGGAGCAACACCTAAGGGCCTGAATTAGCTGTGTACTTTCAACTGAAAGACAAAGGACAGGATAGAGAAGACAGGTGGTTTGAGAGAGGAGTGAGGGAAGCTTTGCATGTGTAAATAAACAACCCCTCATTCAACAGAGGTGGTGGCCTCAGACACAACTTAACATTCAACCTACAATGCTGCCCTTTCATCCATCCCCAGGAAAATCAGGCCCAATTCACACGTCCACCAGTTTGGTCACACTTAACGACCCACTTAATGGGGGCAGGAGGAGCTGCCAGGGCTGGGGCTGTTACATCTGCTAGCACAGAGTCAGCTCAGTTAACAAAATGTCATTATCAACTGTATCAAAATCTTTGGACAGATCCCTACAGAGAGCAACAAAGTTCTGCTTTTTATCTAGTGAGTTAACAGTGTTATCACCAAAAGTGGTTATTGTGCTATGAGGAGGTCCAAAGCTTGATCACTTTACAATACTGGGGCAGGTGTAGGTCGAGTAAGACTCTCTAATAATAATTAAATTTTTAGCAAACCTGTCAGAATAACCATTAATAAGCATTCTGGATGAGGTAAAAGGACAACAAGTCAAGAAAGTAATCTAATATGCATCTAATATTCAAATTAATAATCACATAATTAACTTTTGGTTCTGTGGAGAGAGCAAATTAAAAAGAAAATAAATAAAAGGAAAGGCTACATGTGAAGGTTATGGATGCTAGCACCATCTCCTTATCTGTGGTCCTTTCTTACACCTCATGTTGTCTGGTACACACACACACACACCAGAATGGCTCCCCTTGAGGGCCACACTACAGGGGGTTTGTCCCAATTAGCACAGAGTCAAGGTGTTGAAGGAGACATACTGAGCTAGCAGGTTATGGTAGCTGGAACACACTGAGCCAGTGCGCTGGCTAACTGCTAACTAGCCTACTTCACAGGCCCAGCATGCCTTTTATCAAAAACACTTTCATCTACAGGCACTTTACAGCACAGGCTGCAGCATTAACACAACTTCTGAAATGTCTTTATGCCAAGGACTCCAAATAGACAGGCATATAGCCAAAGATGCCAAAATACACAAACTGTCATGGTGATGTGTTAGTAGTCTTCCAGAGCAGCACTTGCTGTTGTTAATTATCCTCCATCTTGCCTAAATATTGCAAAAGCAACTATGTTATATCCTCCATCTGTCCTATATTGCTGCTACATATAGTGATAGCCATGATCACAGATTTGTTAATCAGCACCACAAAAACAAGTGGTGACAACAATCTGACATTATAGCTGTAAGCACCCTTTGTCCATTGTACATTTTTGCCATAGTCACAGTCACACATCAGAACAATTTCTACAGTTTTGATTTTCAACTTAACAGCTTTCATTGTTGTTACATTATCTGCTCAAAATGTGCCACTGGGCTCCTGATAATCAATTTAAGAAACAGAAACTAGAAGTAGTGATGTGTCGTTCATGAGCGAGCTAAGAGCTGATGCTTTGTTGCTTCTTAAGGCAAGGAAAGCAGCAGGTCCAGACGGAATCTGCTACAGACTGCTCAGGGACTGTGCAGACCAGCTCTGTCAGGTGGTTCAGTACATCTTTAACCTGAGTCTGGAGAGGATTCCTGAACTGTGGAAGACTTCCTGCGTGGTTCCGGTGCCAAAAATCGCACACCCCAGGGA